>JBBPSI010000039.1:0-163320 GCA_038093515.1 Butyriboletus loyo
CGGAGGTAAGCGGACGACCCTCAATGGCTATTCATGATGTTCTACGTTCTATACCGGGGTCACTCACCATCACCTCCGTCTTTGCGTGCTACAGGCGAATTTTACGGACATAACCTCTCCACTGCGAACCTCGAGTTGATCGCCGAGTTCTTTGACAGGTACCCCGAGTATGCAGAAAGGGCTTTTTTGTCGATCAAAGTCCGCTTTCTCCGAGTCATTCTTTCATGCAATATACATACTGATGAGACCCTGCGCGAACCAAAAAAGGGAGGGCTGAAATTCATGTCAACTGAAGTGGACAGTTCGTGCGTGAATGGGGCCCATGCAACATGTCATCCACCGTCGCTGACGTTGAAGCCTCTTTGTTTTCAAGGCCCGAGAATCTCGCGAGGAGCGTCGATCTCGTCAACGAAAAGCTGAGAGGGACGAAACGCCTCGATTTATTCGAATGTGCACGCGTGGACCTCGAAGTGTCTGTGGATGAGACGATCGCGACCCTCGCGAAGTTCAAGGCTGAAGGCAAGTTTGACCATATCGGTATGTCGGAATGTTCGGCGCAGACTTTGCGTCGGGGGCACAAGGTTCGCATGGGTTTGGTGTGCGCGTTGGTGCACCGTGACGTACTTGGACTTGACGTACCTTGGGTTGTAGATTCATCCGATCAGCATCGTGGAGATTGAGATTAACCCCTTTTCATACGAGCGGCAGACGCGAGATGGCAAGGGGAGCTTTGTTCAGTTATCCGACCACATGCTGATGATACTATGCTAGTTATTGCTACTGCCAAGGAACTTGGAGTGGCAGTCGCCGGTTACTCGTAAGCGTCCTCGTTGCTGTTTCAAACATGCCCTCGTGATCCTTTTTCTTCTACAGTCCTCTTGGAAGAGGTTTCTTGACAGGACAAATCAAACGACCTGAAGATATTCCTGGCGGGTGACTTTGAACGTTCACTACGTGAAGGACACTGAGGTATCGTGCAGAGGGCGATTTCCGCCGTCATCTTCCTCGGTTCCAAGAAGACGTAGGATTCTATATGAAGTATCGAGCGTTTTTTTTTCTGGACTCACCATTTGTTGTCAGTCTATGAAGCACAACTTTGTCATCGTCGATGCCTTGACCGACATTGCGAAGAGAAAGAACGTGACCGCTGCGCAGCTGTGCATCGCCTGGGTCAGCTCGCTCGGTCCGCACGTCATTCCTATCCCAGGCTCCTCGTACGCTGCTTCTTCCCTGTCCCACATGGGATCTACTAGCCCGTCACGAGTCTGATTGCGTGCCCCTAGACATCCCAAGCGCACACTCGAGAACTGTGCAGGCGGGGATATCGTGTTCACAGAGGCGGAACTAGAGGAGATCAATCAGGTCGTCGAAAAGGCCGACGTGAAGGGGCTGAGATATGCTGCTCATGTTGGCGGTTTATGGGCGTAACTTGGGGAAAGGTATGTTGGGTGGCGTTAGTTGCGATGTGTGTATAGTATCATCGTCAGTTTCGAAAGCCGGGTGTATGTCGTGATGTACGAATTGATCAGTCCACCGAGGGGTTCCAAATGCGGATGCAACGAACTGTGTATGAAATGGCACGAAAGATAAACATGGGTGCGTAGCGCAGTGGTAGCGCGTATGCTTTGCAGCTGCTCAGTAATTGAGCAAATTTGTATAAGGTCCAGGGTTCAATCCCCTGCGCATCCAAACTTTTTGAAGTTGCTCGTCGCAAAATCAGCATTCTTCCGGTGACGTTCAAGCAAGATGTTCAATGATTCGTTTCTACGTGCGCTCACACAAGTAGTGGGACGCTAATGCCCTGCTTTCAGGAACGAGTCGCCACTTACGTCCAGGGGTAAGCTCCTCGGAATTGAGCGAGCACGAGGGCGTCGAGGAAGCGAGTCTCACAAGCATCTGCAAAGGCATAGCGTAACGTTATCGCTTACTCTACCGCAGGTTATTTGAGAGTTCTGATTGGACGATGGGTCGGCTACGTTTTGTAGTTAAGCCCCGGGTTCGGCTATGTTTGCAGATGTAAGTAACATTCTTATGTCGTTTTGTGAAACCTGTGCTTTTTCGTCAAGTATAGTGTACAGCCTACTACACAGCAAGAGAACCAACTGTGCTGCCAGCCGTACTCCATACAGACGTACCCGCCATAAACTCTTGCGCATTCGACGTCATCAACAATCCCACTATTCGCAAACCGGACCCAATCAGTACGTTGAGGATACATCACCGAGCTGACGACACGAGCGAAACTCACCAATCAAACCAAACAAGCCCAACACGCTTCCAAACACCTCCACGACGAGTACTTTGACAAACAACGTGGGGTCTGCAGCGTCTGCGAGGGCCGCAGTGCTACCTGCGATGCCGACGCAAAGACCACAAAACAAGTTACACACGCCGACCGTCATACCACCAAAGAAGAGGGCAAAGCCTAGAAGAGGGTGCAATATCAGTACGGAGATCATTAGAGCTAGGAGGAGAAGCATACCGGTGTAGTAGTTCTGGCGCGTGTAGAGAGCTACTTCGGGTACTGCTTGTAGCTTTGCGGAATAGACGATGCCCAGAATCTAGATATCGTCCCAAGTCATTACTACTACCAAACCACGATGGAACATGTCGGTTGACATACCACCCCGTAGATGGCCACGACTTCACAGAAAATGATGCTACGCGGATGCAGAATCGTATACGGAGGCAAGGTGCAGGATGAGAATACGACAGAAGTAACATACATGGAATCGGCATACCTAATCAAGTTCTTGGTACTAATTCGTGGCGTTCGGACACCTCCACCTAGGATGGAGGATCCGGTCAAGAAAATTCCCCTGCAGGAACGACGCTGGATCAGCAAACGCACCGACGCAAACAAAAAGCTTCTGCCATGAAGTGACGTACCATCCAGCTCCGAGGACACTTAGGCCGATACAAAGACTAATCCCAAGAGACCCCCAGACGAAAGGACTTGTTTCTTCGAGAAAGCGACCAACGTTGAATGCTTCGCCTGAGCCTGCGACGTCAATCGGGTCAGTAATCGTGTTGCGGCTCGAGCTGGGTAAGAACGAACCTGTAAATAAGAGGTAGAGAGCAATGATTACGATGAGGAAAGAAGGAAAACCGATGGAGTAGTACGTTGTGTAGTAGTACCCCATTGCGTTGATGCTGGTCGAGTGACTGACAGCAAAGTCACGTCGACAATGATTTGTTTGTATTCAACATGTGGCTATGAAAAATAGCCCCTGTCCTGAATCAATGCCAAAAGAATGCACATAGTTTACACTTGAAGTAATCTACGACGGAAAATCGTCTGGTAGCTATCCAGACCTCCAGCCTGTCCTCGTTGCACGATCCCCAAGGTCTCTGGAACCGAATATTAGTTAGGTCCCAGGAACAAGAACGAATCATACTCACTGCCTACTATTCTGGACACGCAAGAACAACCAATCAACAGCCTCGCGCACACCTTGCCTATATAACCCATACGCTCAGCCAGCAACAGAAAATGAAGAAGCGACATACCCTTCTAATGCCGACACGCCCAACACCTCCAGGCTCGCAATCCGCCTCTTCTTCCTTTCCTCCTCCTCGCCTTCCTCCTCTGCGTACCGCCTCCGTGCGCTGTCCCGTCGATGGTGGTCCCAAACTTCGTATTCTTGTCGAATTTCGGTCGCAGACAAACTCGTGGGGGTATCTTGTTTATTCGCGAGAAGGAGGAGCGGGACGTTGAGGATGCGAGGCGAAGAGAGGACGGTGTCTGTTGTGCGTATCGTGTGTATGAAGTAGGATATATAAAATGTGCCACAGATAGATGGAACGGCGGTCATCGATGGATCGCTTTGTTGTAAGGAACTATTTGACGTACCAAACACTTCCCATCCTTCTCCGAGCCTCTCCCTGTCCTGCGCATCGATCACGTACACAACGGCGTGACAGTCATCGTAGTATCGGTGCCATATCGACCTCATCCCCCTTTGACCCCCAAGGTCGAAAAAGTTGAGAATCGTGGAAGGGAGCAAGACCTTGCCCACTGATAACTGAACATAATTTTCATGTGCCATGAGGAGTACTTGGAAGGACGTACTATTCTGCCCTACCGTCGGTCCTATCTTTGAAGGCTCGAGGCCGGGGGTGTCGTTATAAAACGTCTTGATCTTCTCCAGCAATGTCTGTCCATGAAATCCCATTGTCAATGCAAGTGCACGCGCGCGACATTTGTGGTAATGAGTGCGCTCACCGATTTACCAGCGCCATCGAGACCGACGATGATGATCGAGAACTCTTCTTTCCTGTAGCATTCGATGATATGTTCACGGTTACCCATGAATCACTCACCGAGTAAGAAATTCGTGTAGACCCTTGAGGAGGTGGTACATAGTCAACGACTTGGCAACCTTGTGAGTACTAAGCGGCAATGACTTCCGAACTACCACCTCACGGCACCACTGCTAGGTCTGCAATTTACGAGTTGACCAGTCAAATGGACCTCACCGAACGGTGTCAGTGGACGTTCTTTGACGAGTGGTATCGTATATGTACTTTACTCTCAGGGTGGAATGGGAAGCGCCAACGCCCAAGCTACGCCCCCACTATATATGTCCAAGACTCCAACAGTTCCCCTCATCTCTTATCGCCATGCCAGTACGCCCCGAACACGCGCCCCGCCGCTACGCCGATATCTCCCACCAAAACTTTATGCGATGGGGCGTCTGGGATCCCGCTCGTGGTCCAAAGGTACGCCAACAATACAAAGCGCAGGTGTGTGTCGCCCACTGATCATGGCGCGTTCTATGATAGATTGGCTCGTATGGTTTCGTCAACGTCGATACAGGTGCATTGGATGTCGAGGGGAACGTCTACGACCCCGAGTTTCAGACGTACATCGATGAATGCGATGGGATAAAGCTTGCCGATCATCCGCCCATCTATAACAAAGAGACGATCAAGCCTATCATGTCCTCCATGTGGGTCCGTAAAAAGGACTTCGAGGCCCCACCGAACGCGTGAGTGTTCGTTTCTTACTCATTTCCCGTCAGGGTGGAGTGGATATGGTTTGACTGACGTTACCACTCATAATCTCTTAGTCCTGCGGGTGTCGAATCAGGGTCGACACGAGGACAGTGGTGGTTCCAGAAAGGCAAGTCGTGTGCGGTGCTGCTGATGCATAACCCGCGCGAACAAGTCCTCCCGGGTCCGGTCTTTGAGGAGCTCTTCAAGGTCCCCCAACTCAAACATAAACACCTCGTCACCAAGGTCATCCATTGCTCGGCGTATGCGCGTTATCTCTCTGGCACAGGTACGTACCCCAACCGCCACGGCTGTTCACTCTCTGGATATGGATTTTGATATCATGCAGATAGCGAGCATATCACGCTCTCCCTCAGGGGTTCTGAAAAAGCGACATCGGGAGCATCGAACGAGACCCGTCCTGAGCTCGAATGGTGGACCCAGGGTTGCGAGGCGGGTTATCTCCATACGGGAGTGAGCCAGGAAGGCGAATTGTGTTATGTCCCTGCCTTTTCCCTCAAGCAAAAGTATCCCCTCATCCGATGTCTGTTACGGGATTCTCCGACCCCAGACCCGGAGCCAGAAGATTTGTGAGTGAACGATCTGGATTAATGATGACATGACACCGTTTTTCTGAGTGCGTTCTCAGTTGGTGCACGACGTTTCCGCCGTGGCAGCCTCTGGATAATGATGGTATCGAGGTGCCTACTGGGGACGATGTACGTACTGTCGCGCTAGTTCACACGACCCTTGCACGTCATTAACCCTCTGTACAGGATCCGGAGCCAAGTGCTGCTGTAGAGGGCCAGACACGTGCAACGGTTGATGTCGCTGCGTAACCTTGTGCATCTCTGAACGAAGCCTTGACCGTTTTGTATACGTTGTAATAATACAATAGTCGCCTTGGATTCGATGGTGGGTCTTGCACTTTGGAACGTATATAATCTCTCGTATAGAGCATCGCTCAAGATCTATGCCAATGTTATTCTTGCCGTCGTCAAATCTACGATATATGGGAACATCAGGAGACTCCACCTTGACGCTGTAGGTCGGCTGTAGTGATGCCCGACACGATTAAATTACTTGAATGCTACAAACGAAGCAGATGTACATCGGTGACGGTCATGTAGAGCGAGAGAAAGAATATGAATATGTGAGCTGTGGAGCTTGAATAAATATGGTCTGGGTCGATGGGTGATGAGAAAGTCTCGAAACTATGCAAAAACCGAGTCCCTGTCAGTGGATGAATTGCCAAGAGAGATTATTCTATTCGATCACCCATTTTCTGACAGCCTCTTTCACGAGTCTGGCCATTTCCTCTTTGGCCTGCTTCTTTGCGCTGTCTGTGATACCGACGAGTTTGTCGAGCGCACGTGGGGACGTAGTGAGGGGGTCGAATTCAAGGAGATGGCCGTCTTTGGTGGGTATAGACACGAGAGCGGAGGCAGAACTCGGAGGCGCTGGCGCCAATGGAACCGGGGCATTATTCGTGGGTGGCGGTGCAGTGTCAGACGATAAGAGTTGCGTTCGTGAATTGGAGCGTGAGTGTGTGGCAGAGTGAGGGTTAGCGTTCTGCATTTGTGAGTTGGAGCGCGTGTGCGCTTGAGAAAATGTCCCGTTTGTCTGGGGTTGAGCAGGTGGGGAAGAGGTTGAAGTGAGGTTGACGGAGGGATCGTGCCGGATCACGATGCTATTGACGCGCCGCAACGTCCTCGATGCTTGGTTGCCTGTTTGTTTCTCCTTACCTTTCCCGTGGAGAAGAGATTCTTCTTCAATACCTTCCCCGCTGAACCAGCCAAGCCCAAGGGTATATGGATTGGCAAGTGGGGATCCGTTCACGCTAAGCATGCTTTCGTCGCGTCGGGGTGCACGTAATGTTGGGTATGTTGGTGCTTTGGGGGGTAACATGGTTGGATTGAAGGTCGCGATGGAAGGTGGACGAGTGCGTCGATTGGTGGTAGCATTTGGTTGTTTAGCCGGCGATGTGGCCCGAATCGGGACAAACGGAGGTAGCTTGTTGATCTTGTGGGGACTCGGGGAAGGTTTTGGGACAGGTGGACGCGTCGTCGCCGTTCGGGAAGCACCTGGCGTACGGTTGACAACAAATGCACGCGACGCATTCGAGGATCCGCCGACGGTCTTTTTCGGCGTCGCGGTCATCATGCGCGCTGAGTGGTATGGCTCAGTCAAATCCAGTCAGGTAGCGCAGGGCGCAGATGATAACTCACCATTCTTTGTAGCTCTCGCTTGGTCTCCTTCTTGTCCTTGCCGTCCGTGTCCGGATCCAGATGCTTCAGCCTCCTCTTGTGCAGCCGCCCACTTTCGCTTCCGCGTATCTCTATCGATCTCAAACTCGGTTCCACCCATCCGTTCGCTCTGCAAACCTCGCAGGCAAGCCTGGATATCCCCATTGTATTTATCCCCAAACTCGCCCATGCTTACTCCCCGAACGAGCTTCGGAATGCGTGAAATAAGACCTTCCTGGTGGAGCCGAAAGTTTTCGAGTGCGACGGCGAGCCATTCTTCGAGTTGACGAACACGATGTTCGACTGCGTGGCGTCGCGATAAGATGTCGATGACAGCAGTGTGTCGAATACGTGTGCGGGGACGAAAAGACGTCAATAAATGCGAAGCTCGTTGAGGACGACACGGTTTGGAAGAAACGAACGTGTGCATACCTTCGATGTCGAGGTTCTTAATGAGCTGCTGCTTCTCTTCAGGCGTGTATTTACGTGTCGATCGGATTGCTTTCATGTCGTTTCGACCCCGTCGCCGCGCAGCGGTCAGACCAAATGCTGATGAGCGTCCTCGACACGATCAGACTCGACGCGCTCGATGATGCACACGGCTAGTGGGTTTTTCACGAAAGTCGTGGTCACGTGACCGGGTACAACTAAAGTTACCTTTGAAAATGACGTTTGATATTTCTACTTCAACTTTGTCATCGACGTCGTCGACAGCGACGAGCAGACCTTTCTTTCGACGTGAGCCTTGGCGTTGAGGTGGTCAGGGAAAATCCATGCAAACATTGCGCCAAAATGCCATCACTCCAAGACTCGCATTGATCATTGCCGGGCGGCGCGTCGTGCAACCATTATATACTCGGACATTTCGCGTCTCGCTGCGTTCCAGAGCAGAGTTGATTCCCAAAGTTCCCCACCCGCCCACACCGTCTTTACCTGAAAGCCAGAGCGATGTTGGTAAACTCCCTTCTCCACTTCGAGAGCCACGCTCTCCGAAGCCACCTAAAAAGGGGAGCAACTTGTCGCCACCTTCTCCAAAGCCCAAGGCAAAGAAGTCTTCCTCCGTGACACGGAAGAAATCCCAGTCCACGCAGATTATCACCAGACACTCTAAACGTCAGAAAAGTGTGCGCAAAACCAAGGGGGTATCCTCGCAGGTTCTTGATGGGAGTGATTTTACCCCAGATAGCTGGAGCGCTAATTGGGGAAAGGATGGTGGGTCGGTTTACTGGACATTCGAATTCTACTTATTCTATTGCATAGAGTTGGCGCCACCGCTTCCAACGAAGCGTCGCACTGCACCCAAGCTTCGGCCCAGAAAGGAGGTTGTGCCTGCAGTGTCTGACCCATCGTCATCGAGTCGTGCACTTCCTCCACATCGTATTCCATATGTACGCCGTACGGAAGGTTACATTTCCGATGAGGCCGGGCAGTGCAACAATGTCCTCCGAGGTGCGTTGCGAGATTTCTTGACGTGCAAGTATAATCAAAGCGACGCCTGCCAACGTAGACGTCGAATCTCCTTCCGAGCATAAACCTATCGCTCAGCTTGCGCATGGTCTCGATCGAGTATTATTCAAGTCAGTGAGGTTCTGACCCCTCAGTTTCTTTCGCTCAATTTCCATCATATCGGTATCATTTTAAATCACGTGGTCTCGTACCAGCCCAGGCGTATCTTGGCTTCGAGATCCTCGTTCTCGCATTTACAACTTTACGCCATGGTTAGAATCCATACCTGCAGTCACTGATTTTGCTTTCGAGCGGGTGACAGGATTCGTAAGGAGCTCAATGGATAATGTACGTGGCATTCGTTAGGTCTGCCCTCTAGTTACTTACATCCCTTACTTTGATGTCTTTTATGAACTCGGATGTGCACATCATCCAGGACCTTTGGAAGATTGCAAAACAGCACAAGCGGCCATTTGCAGGATCGACGTCTTCGCTGACAGGTCTCTTAAGTCATTGTTATTTTTTGATTTCTGGAGACAAGGAAGTGGACACGAGTTCGTTGAGTCGTGCATTTCTTCATCAGGTGTGTGTTTCCAGGTATCATTGGCACAAAGGAGGCTTGTGATGTTCTTCATCTTCTCGATGTCTACTCCGTTCCCCAAGGGGCGACTGACAATGATCGATCCCCTCGCACCCATTAACCGTGAACTGTTGACAATCGAAACTGACAAGTCTCTATCAGCCAATAAATTTTACCCCAGGCCAACGCATGCCTACATCTGTGGTACTCAACTATAAGGAAGGGGTGTGGTTGATTGATTCTGATAAGACGGATGAGTTGGCTGAGAAGAACGTGCTGACGTGGATGGTGAGCGCTGTCTGTCTAGGTTTATTCGTCGAGCTCGGGTTGCCGTATAAGTTGTATATTGACCAGTGCAATTTAGGGAACGATGTTGGAGAATTTTTTGACGGTCCCCGAGGGAGAGTTCAAGAAGCTTTTGCGTTCTACTTCTGTTGTCGAGGAAGACTCGGATACGAGGCGAGAAGCATATCGGTACGCGATGGTGAGCGATTCCTTGGTAATCTGTAATTATTCATATTTATGTCGTGCTCTTATCCTCTATATTCAACATAGTCCGACCGGTTCATCATGCGCTCTCAACTCGACTGTGTTGACCCTCGACTACCCGGAACTGGTGTCTTTGATATCAAGACGCGTGCTGCTGTGCCTATACGGCTGGATATTCTCAATTATGAGGTAAAATATAAATGCGCTCCTCGACAGGAAGTCTGGGACTGACGGTTGTTCCGGTAGGAAAACTCGGGATATTTGATAAAGACATTGACAGGTCCTCTTGAGAGTTTCGAAAAGGAATATTACGACCTGATTCGGAGTGCTTTCCTGAAATACAGGTAAATCAGTCTCGTATCTTTCGTCAAAATTCACATCCACCTTTCGACCAGCTTTCAAGCACGCATTGGCAACATGGACGGCGTTCTGGTCGCTTACCACAATACAGCGCGGATTTTCGGTTTTCAATATGTATCTCTCGAGGAGATGGAGGAGAGATTATACGGCTCAGGGAACGGTACGAAGGTGTTTAACAAGTGCGTTTCGTTGCTCGAGAGAGTATTGAGTGATGTCGTGTCAATCTATGGTGAACGGGTAGGTTTGTTTCATTTGGGGATCATCGTCATCCGGCAGGACGTTGTGTGCTCACTTACATCAACAGAGCGTCAAATGTACCTTTGAAACACGCGAGTTGAGCCAGGAACTCAATGTCTGGATCCAACCTGCCGAATGGGACGAACAGCTAGAAGGGAAACCATGTCCGATCACGGAGCTTGACGTTCGAGCGGTGAGTTACCTGGATGGCGAGGAGGTGAAAGGCGCAAGGGCGGTTGCAGACGATCGTGGATGTGGGTAGGATCCTAGCTGGATCTCATGGACTGGTTTCGGGACCTCGCTCACCTCGTTCCGTATGTCAGGGGTGGTCCACTGGACGCTGACTGAATCTGCCCTCGACGAGGCTGAGATTCGTCGGCGACTCGAAGGCTCGCGAGATCGCCAGTTCAGAGCACTCAGCTTCCCTGCAGGTATCGAGACGATCGAGGAGATGGAAAAGGTATGGGAGAAGATTGATTTTGGGGGTAAGCAAAGTGCACAAGAAATGATCGCCGCGATGAAGGAACTTAAGTGAGTTCCCGTCCTCTCATCCCGTCCGTTTTTCTTTCGGACATCCCGTTGACTCGATACGCCTTTTTACATTGACAGAGATGCTGCTTCATGTAAGCGATCTGTGAGCGAGAAGAACGGGTCGGAGTCCAAGCGGGAAGCATCAAGCCAGGATGTCGGCGACGCTGCACGTGCATCATCCCCAGACGAAGCAACACACGAGAGGCACGGCTTTGCTTCGTCCAATTCCCCATCCCCTCGTCCATCATCCTTCCGATCCCCCTTTCTAAGTTTCCGCGAACCTGACAAGAACATCAAACACCTCCGTCAGCTTGCACTTCAGGGCCGAGAAGAGACGTTGCGGGAGGAAGCAGAAGGTCGGGGGAAAGTCGTGTGGGGCTCGGTGGATGGCTGGCGGGATGCACAGCTACGGCGAGAGGAGGGGGACTGTCCCCCACTTGGCGGTGACACGTTACCGAGTGCAGACGATCGGGGGGAATCATCTGAGGTTGGCGGGGTGGTGGTGGGGGAGCTCGCCGTAGATGATGGTGCGGTTGCGGGTGCGTCTGCGTCTGGGTTGATTCATGGGGAGTGACCTATAGACGGCGAACGAAAAAATCACTGACAATGATCATGGGAGGCGATCTGGAAACCTCAACCGTGTTATGTCGTGGTCTAAGTAGTGGTCCCGGTCAACCCTGGGGACTATCGCACGGCCATGAGGAGGGCCTGTGCGCTTGCTCGACACGTTTGCTTCACCTGCAGTAAAATAATATCTGCCAGTACGTGAGCTACTATAAACCAGGGCGTTGACACCTGTGAGCCAATTGTCTCTCGCATTGGGTTAACCGGTTGGGTGTGGGATATCAATGTGATTGTTGCTCATGCTGGCGAAGGATCGTACTGTAGTCACATCGTTCAACGCTGGTGGATCGGTATTTGGCGACGAGCCATGTCAATAACTCGCCTCGTGGAAGTTTGTGTGGGGCGAGCCAAACATAGTTGTTCAGAGTTCTCAGTGCTCCAGAGTCCGGACTCATGCGACTTCTACCCCCGCGACGCCTGTATGGAAGCATTGCATCGATGGCGTCAAGGCAACTAGTCCATCATGTGGTCCATGGACGGTCCCTAGGAGGAGAGGCATTGACAACTATCGAGAGTCTCGCACTGCCCTCTCAGCCCCGATCACGACGGGTTGCCAATTCTCATCGCAACGATCAACACGGCACCTCAACTCAGGTTTCTATATCCACCTGATGTGGGGGCGTCGAACGCTCGAATCCGTTTAGTTGGCTCTATATAGCCTGAAGTCGTTGTGTCTCGTCGGGAACGCGGCCAGGTACGGGGAACCACATGCGGCAGCGATAGCCGAACTATGTAGTGAACGTTCACCGAGTTGGCTGCCCGTCTCTGGTAGATGGGCCGCAAAGTCGCGTCGGTCGTCCATGAATGACGCGTCCTTTGCAGGCGTAATCATCACTAGGATTCTACGCCAGAATAGCCCTATGGGGCAGATTGAGCATACGGTTCAACCAGACCTGAAATCCAGTCGTTCGGGGCATATGAGAAATTGTATGGTGCCAACGTTCACTTGGTCGCCGCCCAAAAGAGTGCAAGATTCTCACCACTCAAGTGATTTCTTATTCCTCTTTGTGGAAATGAGACATTTTTGAGGGGGGTTGATTTGGCAACCTTCTATAAATGGAAGATACACGTGATCGAAAAGCTGTGCCGCCGTCTCCGTTAGGGGTTCTTAGGAATTGCTCTGGACGAATTTGGCGATGCGGACCTTGTCAAAAGCCAAGTCGGATAAGTTCATCCCGGTTTGTCTCACACTCCCGCTAACGCCGCTCTGATCGTATTGTGTTTAGTTGATTTCAGGTGTGCTATGGCCGGACATTCTCAGGCCCTATGGTCATACGCCGAGCACCCGTGATCAATATGGTAACACAGTCTCGCCAAACTCTTGAATGTTGGAAGATTCAATGATGTTCTCAGCGTATCACGATGGTACACCTTTTCCGATTCTGTCCTCATGGGAAAGTTCATTGGTGAATGTTCCCTGACCAGCAGAACACTGCCTTCTCGTCCGGTTGCTACACGTGAGATTGCTATCATGGGTCGCCGAAGCATGCCGTACTCTTTGCATTTTTAGTTTCCATACGCGATTCGCCGCAATTCGCAAAGGGTCATCTTCCCCGCACTTGGACGGTTCGTATAAATACCCGTCTAACCTTGTTTGAGTTTTCTTTTGCTGGAACCACCATGTCCGACGCACAGGGAGAGGCTGAAAAGCTTGGTAGCGACCCTAGTTCTGAAGACTCTGGCTCACAGCAGCCTGCGATCTTCGAACGTCCGACAGGATGGCGACGAATCTACTACCACCCGGTTCTCCAGGTCGCACTGTTAGGATTCGTCTGCTTCATGTGTCCTGGCATGTTTAATGCACTCACTGGCCTTGGTGGGGGTGGACAAGTCAACGCAACAGACCAAGCAAACGCAAACGCCGCACTTTATGCGACCTTTGCCTTCTTCGGATTCTTCTCCGGGTGAGTGGGGTCTGGCCTTCGACAAATTCACGGTAATTAACGTCTTATATAATGAAAGCTCGATCAATAATCTTCTGGGGCCACGACTGACTCTCATGTTGGGCACGTGGGGATATTCTTTATACATTGCTTCCTTCTTGTATGGCTTCCTCTTCAAGTCCTTCCACACAGTCGCGCTCAATTGGTCATTAGAACGGTGAATATTCACCCTGGCGCGGGTGCGTTCGTCGTCACTGCGGGCGCTATCCTTGGAATTTGTGCTGCCTTGCTATGGACTGCGCAAGGTGCTATGATGATGGCCTATCCAACTGAGGCCCAGAAGGGGGCTTTCATCGGCATATTTTGGGCAGTCTTTAACCTGGGCGGTGTGGTTGGTTCTGCCGTCGCATTCGGGCAGAACTACCACTCGACGGTAAGCTGAGTTGGTCTGGTGTTTCAATCTCAAACCTCAAACTTTTCTGCAGACTGGATCAGGTATAATTCAACTCCCCGTCTGAAATTTTTAACTGATCGGATTTTGTCGATATCAGTCAGCAACGGAACCTACGTAAGTATGATGATATCTACAAAGGAAAATGTATTGAGCAGACGCGCCATTTTGTAGGTTGGTTTCTTGATCCTTACCCTTATCGGGGTCGTTCTTCCAATTTTCATGGTCGACCCATACAAGATGATCCGCACCGATGGCACAAAAGTGGTCAGGACCACACATCCTTCGTGGAAAACTGAATTCATCAGCCTCTTTGTCGCCCTCAAAGAGGATCCGTGGATTCTGCTGCTCTTTCCCATGTTCTTCGCCTCCAACTATTTCTATACCTGGCGTCAGTTTTTTAGCTTCTATTTGCCAACCGTTTGCGATTGTCTGAAGCTAATTCGTATCGTTTGCGTATGACACAGAATTCAACGATTACAACGGAGCCATCTTCACCATTCGTGCTCGGGGATTGAACAATTTCGTGTATTGGGTATCTCAGATATTTGGTTCCCTCTTCATCGGATACGTCATCCTCGACCAAAATCAGTACCGGCGAAGAGTTCGTGCCTTTATTGGCTGGGTCCTCGTCTTCGCCATGGTATTCGTCGTACACATTTGGGCTTACTTCTACCAAAAGTGAGTAGACAGTGGTCTTGGGGAGTCACTGTACCTAAATATGACCTCTCCGCTAGAACGTACACGCGCCAGAGCGTATCGCCAGCGACCAACATCGATATATACAGCAGTGATTACCCAGCACACGTATGGCTCATGATCTTTTACGGCTTGCTTGACTCGATGTGGCAAACGTATGCATACTGGCTCATGGGCGCCATGTCCAACGACCTGGCCAAGCTCGCTGTGTTCACCGGGTTCTGTAAGTGACACAGTCGATCTCCTTTCCCTCCCGGAAACGATCGCGTGCGCTCAACCGTTGACGTATCTGCCTTTTTTTATTATTACACACAGACAAGTCCCTCCAATCCTGTGGCTCTGCCGGCGTATGGCGTGCCGACGCCCTCAAACTACCGTGAGTCTCACGCATCCCCTTGTCTCCCGCGCATGCGACCTACGCACGCCAAACACGACCCACGCATGAACCGGACCGGACTCCTATTCTTTCGTGTTTCTTTTTAGCTGACGGCTGGCGCCACGACAGATACATGAACATCTTCCTCTCGACGTGGGCGTTGACCGCGGCGGGCATGGTGTTTGCCTTCCCGATGGTCTATTTCCGTGTTCAGGATCATACGGAGAACGAGGGCGAAGAGGGGATGTGAGTGGGATTTCGAGTTTGATTTTTTTGAGGGGGGACGCTCATGCATGTCACGTCGTTTCCTCTTCCCTCCCCCCCTACAGGCCGCATTCGGAAACCGACAAGTCGGTGGTCCAGGGAACACGATGATGCTCGCAACGCACACAGACGACGTCGCTGACGAGATACCATGCTCGCCACCGACAATATCAATCTCAATCTCAAGTATCTTTTTTCTTTCTCACGAGGGAATTCGAACGAACGACTCGCGTTTTTTTTGGTTTAATAGCTTCATGTACGGGCGGACGTCTCAGACCGACTCGATGCGGACAGTGTAATATAATCACGTTCGACTTCCCTACGTACTACGGGATCTGCCCCGCATGACCGACTTTTTCGTGAGCTCGATGTGATGTCGCATTGCGGATATACGATGGGCGATGCGGTGGGACGAATGGAGACGGTGGATACAAATGGTTGGTAAAAGATCTAAAGACATGTACAAGCGACCCCCGTCCGCCAACGACATACACATACAAAGAAACGACAAACCAACAAAAGACAAAGAAATGCGAGCTTGGAGGCAAGGGAACATAAAAAGACCGAATCAGCCCCAGAGAAAGACACGTTCACCTACCTACCGACGGCGCACCTCTCTCGTCCAACATTCAGACATGTCGAATACTATCCCCTAAGCTTGGTGCCCAAAAATCCCTCGCCTTCCGCGCCGTCCCCAACACCTTCGGCCTCGGCCTCACCTTCGCCATCTCCTTCCTCGCCTTCTCCAATCTCCACGACCCCATGCTTGCTGGCTTCACCTCTGCCCTTGTCCTCCCGTTGCATCTCGTCGCGCATGACCGCCACAGCATGATCCACCTTGGCAGCTACTCGATCGATGCCCGCTTCGGCGAGTGACACGCGTGCACGGTGTTTGGCGAGATGTGCCGACCGTTTCGGGGGTCGTTTGAGACGACGACGAGCGACCATGACGGGGACAGAACACCGCTGCATGTCAAACCCAGACGTCGCGTGCACACGAAGATCGAGATTGTCGCCAAAAAAGACGATAGCAACGACACGTGAAACACAAGATAAAACGTCGAGCGAGGAAGCAAGTGATAATGTAATGGAAAAAAGAAAGATGAAATGAAATCAGCGTCAAGCGTTTGGAAAGAAAGAGTGAGATAACACCTGGGTGAGATAGTGCGACGTCGACCCAAGGAGGACACTTCGATGGAGGTAAGGCGTTACGTGATGATGAGTAGAACATCAGGTTGAGACGTACCCTTTAAGTTGGCTCACGCCGCGCGAGCCGACAATCAACATGGTCGGCTCATTATAGTCGACGATATCGAGAAGCATGTTGCGGGAATTCTTGGCGTGCCAAGCTTGACACGAGACGGAGACGTGTAATCTGGTCCGCTGAAGGAGTGATGTCGCCTGACGGACGAGGATGTAGGCGAGAGCTTGACGCTGTGGGCTGGGTAAGAGACGCAATTGAAAGCCAAGAGGGATATCAACACACCTCCTGTTGGCTACGCAACTTCGTAGCTCTGTCTGCGGGATTCGGAGTGAGTGGGTCAACTAATGGCAATCATCAGACCCTGAACAATACCATCCTCCTTCATGTAACACTCACCCTTGTTCTCGTTCTCCACTACGGTGACGATAAGCCTGCAAGAGTGATGGGGTAAGTATGTGAATGTGAATGAGTTCGAGATGCGCACAGTTCATCACCATCACGAAGCACCGTTCCAATGCCCCATTCAACGGCATATCTGCTTTCGTCACTGAGATCACTCCCAACGACATATCTCCTCTTTCTTCTTCCACAGGAATCGGGGTGGCCTTGTGTGACCGTGATTGTACAGCGGTCACGTTGGAACACGGGTCTCGAGGTGGAATGTGGGAGAAGATCGTGATGCTTTGACTTTTTTCTTTTCGCAACACCACGTCTCCCTCGGGCGGAACCAAAATTCGGCCGGTTCAGGGTAGAGGGGAAGTATGGTTCAGGGGGCACGACGACGTTCACCCCTTCACCCAAGGGGTCGGGGTCCATGGCGGCATCCACATCACCGTCGCCATCGGCCTCGCCAATACCGGCCACGACGGTGACCTGAGCGTTCTGCTCTGTGTTGCGCTCTGTGACGAAATCGAGCATGCCATCTTCATCGCTCCAGTCATCCTCGTCATCCTCGGTTTCTTCACCCGCAAACTCTGAACCCGAATCGCCATCGTCTGTAAAAGCATTTCGGGGACGGACGGCGGGTGAACGCCGATAAGTGATCGATTCGCTGTCCGACTCCTCGAGGGGGAGTGGGGCTGGCGACTGGTCACGGTCGCGATCACGAGAACGAAAGCGACGAAGCGAAAATGGAGAATGGGAACGTGCACGTGAAGATTCCTTGGAAGCCAAGGAAGCGGAATCCCTGTCCCTATATTTATCTTTGTCCTTTGACGTAGCTGGGAAACCAAACGAAGAAGAACGTGGTCTGCTCCTTGAGGAACTGCGACCGCGAGATTCTTTCTCCTTGTCTCTCTCGTCGTTGTTTGCGTTCGAGCGAGAGAGTGAGAGTGAGGTGAGGCCGCCGATCATGGAATTGAATGCCATTTTCCCAAATGAACCAGTTGTACGAGCGGTCATCTCCGACCGTATTGGCACGGCCAATTGCGCAGAGCCACCATTGGAAGCGGAAGACGATTGGTAGACCTGCTGGATACCATAAGATATCGAAGAGCGTGATGACGACTGAAAGGAAAGGAACTGAGAGAGAGAGGATGTAGAGAGCCGTCTGGGTGTGCTCGGTCTCGAAGAGGAGTGAAAACCAGGCTCTACATGGGGTGCGCTCGAGTGCGAATCACATGAGGGCTCCTTGGGCTCCTCCCTTGGGGAAGGCAGCAAAGGATCTCGCGGAGCCTGAGTAAGATCTCTGCTCGGCGACTTCTGATGCCCAGACCACAACCAACTAGTTCTGCGGGAACGGGTGAAGGATGGAACGGTATTAGAAGGCTCGACCATGAAAGAAACCGAGGAATGGCAAGAAGAAAGTTCCAAGACAAGTGGTTACCTGCGCGTTAAGAGATTTACGGGGGGTGGCTGCGTCAGCCAAGTGGCATGTCTAAAAGGGGGGGAAAAGAAATCTATGAGGAAATATCTGATGCGGCACGGGCAATTGAAGGACAAAGTAATCTGGGTCTTGGCGGGCTTGGTGGATTACTCACGTTTACATCCTTGATACCGCCCATCGTCTCGTGGCTCGACAAACTACAGAAAATGAAACCCGGTCACGATTGGCACCTTCAGTGCCAGGCAGAGCAGCACGCACAGTGCAGATGGGCAGTCTCGTCGTCGTCGGTAACGTCTGGTAGCGGTCACAAGGCGACAGCCTCGGCTCACAGCCACCTCCGCATTGGGAAATTCCGCCGCTGCCAGAGTTCATCCGACGAAATTGGAAAGCGACCCACATTCTAGCGATGAGAGCCCATCCGACATTGGAAGATCTCGCCACGCTGCAGGCAAGGTCCAGGGTTTGAGTCGTTCAGCAGCGTGACTTATCTGGGGCACGCAAATGCATGCACCCCTGGGGCAGTGTGAGCCCGTCACGGTCAGATCAATTGAAGTGATGCCAAGACCGCATGCGATGACTTTGTCGTGCCCCGATCCTTTCTTTGCGTGCACCAAGGGGACCTTTTCGTTCGGTTCGTCTCACGCCGGTGCCTCTTCCCATCGCGCTCGCAGAGATATATTGTTGATGTGTTTCCGACGGAGTCAAGGCAACCCAAACCCAGAAGCGCACCATCAGAACCCACTCCACTATCATGTCCCCTTTAGTGAAATAAAATCGCTCCTGATTTTCTAGTGCTTCAACGACGATACCAGCAACGGTATATGAATTCGGAACATGTAAACCTATCCAAACCCCCTTGTGCGCAGCTAACGCAACTCTTTGCATGTCACACTTCAATGTCGGAGGACCGACGACAAATTCAAGCCCAGCGTGTTGATGAGGCGCAGTAGGCTGTGGCAGTCACTCCTCAGGTGACCATCGCTTCGCATGGAGACCACTCATACTGATCCAGGCCCCAGTTCATCAACCAGATCCGAGGGTTGAATCACATTTTGTTTGTTGCGAGCTCAACTCCTTCAAGACTATTAGTCCGACTACACTAGGAACTATTGTCTGTAATTTTCATGGGTATGTCGAATGAGAGAAATGTAGCCGAAATTAGTGTTTCAAAAAAGTTGCATTGTACGAGATATCACTGCAGTTTTAGGGCCAGCCAAATGCAAGTTCATTGCTACCATGAGAACTCTCGCGTTGCCATTTGACTGGTAAGTAGGTGACCTTGCAGTCTCATGCTCACTATGCATTGCTTCCAGTGAGTACTCGTTGTTTAATTAATTGTTTTCAACGCAGAAGGAATTCCGTGTTCTGATGAGCAAGTTCCAAAGGTGAAGGCTACCACACGCCCAAGCACGACTACAACGGATCCTCCTTGACTCGAAACTCGCTAAACACCCGCCTACACATCGATAGACAACAAGCAAAAGCCTCCAATACACCCAAACTGCACTGACAACGAGTGAACAACACCTGGCTACCACTTATATCAGACCAACACCACCACCCTCCGAACTGCGTAACAAACATTGAGGTATTATGCTGCCCAGGCCCTCCGCCGCCACCGAGGCCACCTGACAGCTCACCGAGTCCCACAACCCCTGCCACGCAGGGCGTGCGTAAAAGCATTTTCCCTCGGGCCGGTTATCAAAATAACCGCCTTAGCGTATTATGTAGGACTAGTCGCTGCATAATGGAACCAACGCTTGTCTAAAAAAAAGAAGATTCTAAGGCTTTGATGGATCCGCTACGCAGGGTGCAAAGGCGATGCAACCATCGTGTTATGACGTCGACCTTTCAAGACGAGACTTTCCCATCATGGGAGACGAAATCTGGATCCAGGCTCTCTCCTCCGAATCAGCGAGTACAAGCCGAGGACTTGATAATGACCAGTCGTGACCATCCAGGATTATTATAACTCTTCAGATGGGTGATATCTGAACAGAGTATTCGTTAGAATGTTGGCCGTCTGACTTGGCGTTGGCCATGCGACAATCGAACGATGTTGGGGTTACATGCTCACCTCGGTCTCAGGACTTGATCGTTAACTTATGACAACGCCGGCGTTCCGTTCAGCCAACTTTTTTCCACATCCGTACGCTATGTATGAGATCCCGGACGGGCGAGTGACTTGCCTACATAATCATTCTGATTGCCCTTACCTTACTGTCTTGCCAGGAGACACTTAATCGAGATGCAGGCAAGCACGCCAACAAGCGACCGTGATAGGGTGACTAGTCTCGTTTAGCTCAAGGCTTTCCCGACGACTCTTATACGAGCCAATCATGGCGGCAGGGTTCAATGGAATGTTCCGAACAGAACACATTAAGCTCCGATTAATCCCAGCCTAGTGCCACGAGATAGATTCGAGTAGTGTAGCTTGGGATTCGGAAGAACTAATGAATCGGCGCTTGTTTGCTGACATGAACTTCAAAATCGCTCCACCAAAGGGCGATGGGTACCACGGCATACCTGAGCGAGGCTTGGCCGCCCAGGAAAGCTTGTGGGAAACTATGTGAAGCATGCGCACTCACGAGGGCCCGTACCCTGGACAAATGCCCACGCACTGTACCTGTCAGCGTGAGGGGGTCGTCTCGGCGGAAGTTTGTTTTGTATCACATGCATATGGTCACATCGTCAATGCGAAGGTGCTGATAGGGTAAGAAACGTTAAACGCCACTCCAGATTCACTGCCGCTTGGTGTAGTGATCGGCGGGTATAAGGCCAGATGCCTGATCCAACGAATGCTGCAGTAGTGCTGTGGTTGGATGGGGTGGCGCAGGTCATGACTCTTGTAGAAGTGCCATCTGGGTGCTGCTAGAGTGGGCGGGTTTCGTCGTCCCCCGAGACAACAATTCACTTTTTATCCCTTTGGACTGGCTGAGCAAGACGGTCAACGTTTCAAACGTTGCTGGGACCCTTTTTTTTCCTCTCTGCGGGCTTGCGGGAATTTTAAAACAAGCACAGGGCGACTCTTCCTGATATGGCTATAGGACATCGTGACCCCGAGTTATGGCTTATCATAACCGAGTCGATTACATTGAATTGGGTTGTCTGATATAACCACGGGTGAGACACTCTCACTCCCATGTCGTTCACACCTCGCACCGTCTCCAGACAACGATAATGAGCTCTACATCGTCCTCCTCCCTCCCCTCCCCCGTAGAACTCGAGAACTTGGGTGTTCTCTTCATCGGGTTCGTCACCGCGACTGTGCTCTACGGCCTCACCTTCTTTCGTACGTTCTCGCGCGCCACGTTTTTTTCCAATGACTGAAAACAATCCCCACCGGCAGAAACGTACATATACTACTCACGGTACCCGAGGGATCAAAAATGGATAAGATACCTCGTATGTGGTCCTCTTCCCTTTCTCTTTCCGTCTCGTTCAATTCCGATCCTTCAGGTTGCGACCCTCAGGTGAGTACGATCACCGTTTCGTTATTCACCATTTCCTCAATCGCTCTAGTATTTTGGATACAGCAGCATCAGCTCTAGGTAGGTCCTCTAACACGTCCTCCAAGCTGTTTGTCTCACCCCAATCATGCAGTTTCTGAAGTGTATGCTTCTCTCGTACTCCGCCAGCCCTTTCTCACACTTGCCAGACTATACTATTATCTGATCGTCCTGTTCAACGTTGAACTGGATGTCTTATATGCAACTACGTAAGTATACAAACCCTCAGCCCCGCGTGCAGCATGCTCACGTATTCCTCCAGCACTTTCTGTGTAAGTATCCTAGGGCATTTCTCATGATGTGTCGAGGTTTAATTTCATCCTATCGGTTTAAAGGTTCAGTACATGTTATCAGTGCGTAATCTCGGATTTCAAAGCAGATTTCTCATTGACGGCACTATCACTGGTCTAGATCCTTCTCACGTTTATTTCGCATCTGTGAGTGACCTGGTCGCTTATCTGCACTTTCCCCACGTTGACTTGTTTGATTGTAGCTTCTTTGCGCATCGTGTTTTTCAAGGTGCGATCTCGACCTCAAGTTTGGGCCAAGCATTGACCATTTTCATTCTAGTCACCGGAGGATCCAGGCTGGTGACATTGGTATTGGTGCGTCTTGTGCTAATCCATAGCCGACTATCTTCTGACTTGATATAAAGATGTTCATGTCCGTCATCGCGCTGGGTACGCCATCATTTTCATTTGTTGCTCGCAAGCTGGCTTGACGTGAGAGGACACCAAAAGTTTCTGGATTGAGTAAGTTCCTGAAATCATCGGTCACAACTCGTTGCCGTGTGCTGACCCGATCAACGTATGTTTCTTCAACATAGCTGCCACAGGCCAAATGTCGGTGATAAGCCGTCACCTCACCTCGTACGCATTACTGACATGTAGTCATGTTATCAGGTTCATGCAACGAAGACTCTCTGCCTTCGGTTCACTGCAGATGGAGGTTTGTATATGCCTTTTTTGACAGTCCAGAATAACCGATCGTTCCATTTACGCCGGTATCGCAGATGACCGCTGGAATAAACCAAGCTGCGGCGATGATTGCAGACTTGATCGTGTTTGCGACATTGTGTTGCTCGCTACGCCCGGCACGGCACCCGGAGATAGTGGTGTGAGTTTTCATGTTTTGATTTTTCACTTTTGTTGGACGGGTCATTTTACTCAATTTGTCTTGTAGACCCAACGGGTTCCTACCGACTGTCGTCATGATGCTCGTTGGTCGCGGGTTGGCATTCACGTGCGTGTCCTCATGATTTGCATGCGGAGGACACTCGCTGAGAAGCTGTTATTCAACCAGTGTCGTCCAAGCGGCATACTTTTGTGTTGTGGGTACTGGTTCTGCTATCGATGGGCTGAATTCTGAGAGCCTCTTAGTTCGTAGCAGCTCCGTCGAGGCAGATTTGGATACCATTACAGATGGTCGCAAGCAAACGTAGGTAACTTGGCTGCACTCGGATATTTGGGCTGACGAATGTGCTAGTCTATGTCAATACCTTACTCGGACAGTACGTCCTCAGTGGCTCTTTGCTTGTCCGGATGTTGACATGGACGAACAGTCTCAACTCGCGCGATGTGCAGCACGGTCGGGGTCTCAACGAAGAAGACTCCCTTACTGATCGCAAAGCCCCCGCTAACATACGAATGTCAAATTCAATCCGATTCAATGTCACTGATGCCAAAGGCGTGCGTCCGTTCCCGCAGAGATGTTTCATGCGTGTTGATTGACGTGTATGAGGGCCATAGCAATCTATCAACCTAACCACCCGACAGGATGTTGAGAGTGAGGGGACAGAGCTAGAGTCGAGCAAGACAAACCAGGATGAGCACGGGGTACGTTTCTTTTTCATCGTTCTCTCTGGTTCGCGTTCATTGACGCGGTTTTCTGTCGCGCAGGACGGGTTCACGTACACACAGGTGTCCACAACGTCAACGCAGTCGCATGTCAGTTCCGCCCGTGCTCTTGCTGTATTATTGGATGTGCACGACTGACCCCCTGTTGTTGTTACTTGTCCACTTACAGACGGACGAAGCGCGCAAGGCGGACCTGACAAAGCCGTGCAACTGAGCGTGTCGGCGTGTGCTCGGCTGTGTTGGTAGCTGATGCAACGTCGCCGTGACACGTCCGCACTGGGATCTTTCGATTTTCTAACGCTTGTTCGTATCCGGTGGTTGCGGATTGCCCGAGCGAGCCATCTCAACGTCTGACAAGGCCACACCGCGTGTGTATCAAGGCCGTAAGTCTTGTGTGAAGGTTGTCACTCGGGGAAGCGTATGCGGCGTGTCATACGAGTATCATGGGGACGCCTCTGCATAACTTGTAATTATAATGGACTTTTCTGTAGACTCGCGGTTTCGTTCCATGCTATACCACTTCGTTTTTTTTATCGGGGTGTGAGTGGGTGATTGCAGAAGAAAAGATGCTCGCGCTGCACCATGGACCGTAACGTCGTAGGCGAGTCACACAAAGGGGCAATAACCGTCTTCGGACGCGTGCTCCGAGTATCACATATCACATCCGGGTGCGACAAACGTTTTGGGTGTTTGGGTGTTTGTGTTTCCCCCTCGTCCGACGTTTGTTTGACGTTTGACACCGAGTGACGTTTGACGAGTGAGTGACAAGGATCAAAAATAGATGGAACGATTAATGAAATTTTATCACAGGGGGTCAGGAACATTTTAGGCAGTCCCCATGTCCCCATGTCACCACGGCGTTAGCGTTGTTTGAGGCTTGAGCGAGCGGCGGCGGCGACGACGACGATTATTATTATTGTTGTTGTTGTTGTTGTTGTCGTAACAGGTCGTGTATCACGGATACAGATACTCGTGTCACATCATGTGGTACGCAAGCTCCAGAGTCCGTACTACTACCACTACGTCAGCCACTTATTGAAAGGCAGCCGAGTCTAAGACCAACGCCGAACACGCATCGTCCCGGTGCTACACGTCATCAACAAGCTATATCGTACCATCACATTCATATCGTAGCACAGAGGAAACGGGAAACGATCGGTATCTCGATTCCTGAAGGCCCGACCGGGACCCCCCGTGCTCGTACGAACGACAACGACCAAGCGCGCGCGGCGTACGTTCGACACCGTATATGTATGATATGTGATATGTATGTAGCCATAAAAAAAAATGACGACAATCGGCGCGTCCCACGAAAAAACGATCGTATGTTCTTGGCCAGGAACTGCCGTTCGAGGACTTCCCATCGACGATCTTTCTTTGCGAAAATTTGTGAAAACGAGGTTCGAACCGTCCTTTTCGATGGGTAACGCCGTTTTCTTTTCTTTTTTGAGAAACGTGACCCTCGCAACCTGAACGTTTGGGAGCGCTGACGCAGCAGCGCACGAGTCGCATGTACCACATGCTAACTTACTTAGGCGAGGTTCTGAGTTGGTCTGCTAGCCAAGTGGCCCTACGCTGCTCGGATGACCTCGTCATCGAACCGAGCTCCGCCATTTTATGTGGTACTACCAAAGTCAATTAAGATACGACGAGACATCAAACGAGCGAAGCAGGTATATATATATATGTAAGTGTGGGAGTATCTCTGTAGGTTCCAACTGCACGCGACCTGGAAGAAACGAATGAGTCTACGCAAGCCCATTCTCCGCCTTGAACCACTACGACCCGACCCATCATCAGTGTGACGCCCAAGACACAGGCACATGATGCGTACCTCGACCATTCGCAGTACACCCTCCTCGAGCCCCACCTCGGGCTCATACCCAAGTACCCGTCGTGCCTTTTCAATGTTGTGGTACCGCGTCGCACAACTATACCCCACCCGGTACCGTGTGAACCCTGCCTCCTTCCCAATCAACCACGCCCAGGTTTCCGCCAAATACCCCAATACCATCCCAAACGACCTCGGAATCACCCATGGTGTCTTTTGCGCCCTCTTCCGCCCTTCCTCCGTCGGCGGATCGAGGGCCAACCAGATGACCCGCATAAAGTCCCAAAAGTACACCGGTTCGCCGTTGGTGATGAAAAAGACTTCACCGGCGACTTGAAGGGGATTGGTTGGAGCGACGTCAAGAGCATTGTCTGAGAATTGGTCGAAGCGATTTCGGACGATGATGTGGGTTGGTTTGGAGGGGTCGTGGGGTGCGTTGAAGGCAGTTTCGATGGCAGTGGCGTTGGGAGGAGGGGTAAGGTAAGGTCCGAGGGGACGGGCCTTACACGTAGGGACACGTCGGAAGCCAGTCGTAGCGGAAACGGGTGGCAATGCCTTGTAAAGGTACGAACGGAGGGCCGAGTCAACAAGCGTGGTATCCGAGGAGACAGAGCCGGTCGAGGCGCTATCCGAGGAGCTCAGATCTGCAAGTTTGTCGGCTGCGAGGAGGTGTGCTTGGGCGAGGTTACCGACGTAGGTGTAGTCAAAGAGGTTGTTGTTGTCTCCGACTTGAAAATGCGTCTGGCCACGCTGGTAGGCTTGGTAGAGACCCACCATCATTTGGCGATCTCCAGGACTGGAAACGAATAGTGTTTTATATATGAGTGCTCGATGGGATACGGGAGTGAAGCGAATACTTGCCCGAAGATACCAGCGGGCCGCAGTGCGACAGTCAAAAGGCCGCCTTTGCCGTTGGCCTCGAGGACGAGCGCCTCACCTTTGGCTTTAGAGTCGTTGTAAGCATCGAACGGTTTCTCGGGATAGGGTGCACGTTCGTCGAGGTTGACAACGTCTCTCCCGTCAAATGCGACACCTGCTGAGCTCGTGTAAACCAACTTTCGGACGCCGGCGGCGACAGCTGCGTTTATCACTGCCCGAGTGCCATCGACGTTAACTTTGTAGTAGATCGAGGAGTCTTTGGCACCATGTTGAGGCGAGGCGGTATGTATAATGCAAGTCGTGCCCGACTACGTGGATAGTTCGTCATTCACGCCCTCGTTACGGTAAAGTAGCACGAAACAAACTCGCCTTGCGAATAGCGTCGAGAACACTCTGTTCGCTGGTGATGTCGCCCGAATAGAAGGGCACGTCGTGGTGTCTTTGGACGACGTCGAAGACAGAGACGACGTCGCCGCGCGCAACGAGCTGTTCGACGATATGTCTACCGACGAAACCGCTCCCACCAATGACGAGATAGGCGTCTTTGCGTTGGACCGACATTGTTTCTGGATGACTTGTCTCACCACTTTCATTTTGCATTTCTGTCGAGCACGTGGATTCGACATACGTGGTCAATTGACCCCTGTGGTGTTGAGGCCAACCACGAGCGCTAAAAACCACACGTAAGGACTTGCCTCACCACGGAGAAGTAATCAAACAACATGTTCTTTGAAGCTGATTATGGGCAGGAAAGATCGTGTCTACCATTGATTCTTAGTTGTATAGCACAAGTGCTGTCGATGTCCTCACAGAGAGGTAGCTCTGCCGACTCCCAAACAAATATGTCCTGGATGAATGTGTTGTAGATAGCAGACAAGCACCCGATGCGATCAAAGGGAGTCTTTGCAAGCTAACCAGGAGCATAATCGACAAAAAAACCGGCCTGGCTGCTAAAATCTTTCCGGACGGCGTTGGAAGTACACTTTCGAACTCCGCGGCGCCGACTCTCAACATACAACACATGCCGTCAGCATCTCGCTTGCCTTGCCACCGAGTGCGAGGCCGACCACCGTGGACCACGAATAATGTCGTTCTTCTCCTCCGTTCTCCTTTGGTTCAGCAGGTGAGTGTCCACACATCCGATACCCAATTCTAGAGGGGTATACTGACGCGTATGCGGCGGCTAGCATCTTCTTTGCCAAATCGGCCGAGATTTCGGTGGTGGGATTACAGGTGCGTTTCATTGTGTATATGGAGACGAAGAAGCAGAAGCGACCGAACGTCCTGAATGTACGCAGGCATCAGGAAAGACGTCATTTGTGAACGTCATAGGGTCCGGACAAGTTGCGTCTGTCGCTGTCGTCCACTATCCCCGATGTCGACTGACTTCATGATGACGAACGGCAGTGGACAGAGGATGTCGCGCCGACCGTCGCCTTCAACTATCGCAAAGTTCGCAAGGGCGCAATGACACTCAAGATTTGGGACGTCGCCGGTCAACCAAAATTCCGTTCCATGTGGGAGAGGTATTGTAACGGTGTCGACGCAGTCGTGTACGTTCTCGTTCTCCAACTCTTCCGTTTCATCCTTTCTCGTTCTGGAAATCCAACTCTCTCATGGAAAGGCAAGCTCATCGTCGGTGAAGATTTGTCGTAGATTCTGCAGACGTGCGTGTCCGGGGTGCGACCGAAAACGAAAAAGTGATCGTTGGCTGACGTTGCGAACGTGTAGAAAGATAAATTCCACACGGTTCGCTTCGAGCTTCACCAGTTACTCTCACAGCCCAGTCTCGCTGGCGTCCCATTACTCGTCGTGCGTATCCATCGTCCAGTTTTATCTCGCACCTTTCCCTTAGCAGTCACGCTGACTCTCCTTGACTGCCATACATCGTTCGATCATTCTAGCTTGGGAACAAAAATGACCTCCCGGACCATGCGACCGTAAAAGATCTCATCCGTGAGCTGTAAGCGCGCGTTTCGGGTTGTGGAACTTCCTGCATCGGCTCACTTTGCGCATAGTCAACTAGACAAAATCCAGAACCGTCCTGTTTCGGTGAGTACTTCCAACTCTCCATGGGTGATCTTGGGGCTTACCCAATTTTGTTCATTCAGTGTTATTCCGTACGCGAACCCATTTCGTTCGAATTAGATGTCACTCACCATCGTTCATCAGTGCTCGATGCGAAGCCAGCACAATCTGTGAGCTCTAGCGCAATGTGGGTTGGTGGATGTGACTGACTCAACATACATATCCAGGGACATCGTGCTCCGCTGGTTGACAGAGCGCGGTCACTAACATTTGCGACTTGGGGAACTCGACATCTTGCGTCCCGCAGTAGAATGCAGCCGTTCGATATATTTATATTTCCTGCGGTGGTCGCGTCACATCCTATTATTCTGTCTTGCCGCTCGTCTATTCCCTCTACCTGTGCATTCGTAATCTATATATTTCCTCCCGCTGTAGCAAATTATTCCATGCATACAGGTAGAACGGCGCCCGAGGCTTGCAAAATATATCTAGTCCTCTTCCATCCTATCCTCTTGTCCGCTGCCTCCTTGTCCTTCCCTCCTAGCTTGTTCCCCGATCGCCCTCAAAAACGCGCCAATCCCCGTGCCTGCGCTCTCTGGTAATCCAAGACCCCTGACAAACCCCCCCAACGCGCCTGTCCTGAGTGCCCTGTCGAGTTGAGCGACTGCCGTGCGGAACGGAGGTGAGTTTATCGTGCGCTGGAGACTTTCGGTGAGTTGGGCTGTTTGCTGAGGCGTCAACGGCGCGCTGCCAGAGGGTAGCAGGTCTGGAGGGAGGTGAGGGAAAAGGGAGGGCAGGAGTGCGGGATGGGAATTGAAGAGCGGGAGCATGTTGGAAGGTGTAAGGATGTCTGTCAGAGAGACTTCGTCGTCTGGACGTAGTGAGTCGAGGAGAAAGTGGTAAACAGAAGAAGGAACGGACCTGCATTGGGGCTGGCGCTGGCGCCCATGGAGGTAACGAGCGCTCGAAGACGCGCAAGCTGTTCGGGTGTCGTCCCTGGAGGGAGTGACGCGGGCGTGTTGCCAGATCTACAGAGAAAGCGAGTGAGATTACGTGAGCTGGGCAAGGACAGAGTGCGACATACGGCACAGCGGGTGTCTGCGACGTAGATGCGCCCGGCGTCGACGTGGATGCCTGGGACTCAGCCGTCCTTGAGTCCCAGACAGGAATGATACTTGGATCGGCGAGCAATCTGTTGAGATTGTGTACGAACTCGTCGTCCCGACGAGACGATCCATCCTGAAAGGCCCGTCAGATCACTCGTCGCCTCCGCCATCACGCGCGCATCGCTGGAAGCGGCATCACCTGCATCCAAAACTAGGTCCTCGTCAAGCATACATCGGATTAGGACCGGGACGAAGACGACTCACAAAGTGCCTCTGGTCCGAACTCTCGAACCGGAGGACATACGTTCTCCCACCCGGGGCCTGCGTCACCTTTTCGAATGTTGCATCGCCAGGGAAGAGGATCAAGTCTTCGCCGAGAGTCCCCGTCGCGTGTTCTTTCCACATGAAGTGCAAGAGACCATCGTCGTTGTTTGAGAGCACGATTGCGCCTTTGGTGGGGTTGGCGTCGACAAAGTTTGTCCCGGCGCGTCTAAAGGACCGTCCGGCTTTGAAGGCGAGGAGGGTTTGGCTGTCTGTGAGGGTGACGGACATCAGTTGGTAAGTAGAAGATACAGACGATGGGCAGGACGCGTGTGTGCGTCGGAGTTTCAAACGACTTTGTTTGGAAACGTCACAGTTCAGGTGTAGGGCTTTACAAATAGTGAAGCGAAGAAGATGGCTACCGTGGATAGCGAAAGGGAGAGAGATAACAACACCAACAATCTTGAAGTTACGATAAACTCACCAAGTAGTTACTACCGAGTATCTAAAATAACGAAAAATCACGTTTCAGCTTCCATCGATTCTAGTTGTCGACGGTCCACGTTTCCAGTTGACAGGAAGCAAGGAAACGGCTTACAGCGAAGATCAGACTCATACAACTGGAAGGAGCACACGTACAATCTGAATCAGGTTAGTTCGAGTGTGACTACTCAGACGATGTAATCGAGATACGCGAACATGAATAAATCTCATGAACGATTGCAAAGTAGAGCGGGGCGGTATATGTTCATTGCCGATTAATTTCCGATTTTGGTTTTGCAGAGCGCAGAGCGCAATCAGTGTGTGCAATCTTACATAATTTGATCACTGACGCTAATGGTACCCTGAGTCTATGAACCGTAGCTTTCACTGACCCACTCGGAACAGGCCTGGAAACGCTGTGCACGTCACTGTGTACAAATTATAATATAGCCTGCACGGATTTCAACTCTGTCGAACTTTTATGCCGTCTCCGAAGCGTCCCAAGGCAAATCAGACCCCCGCTGCCGAGTACCCAACCACTGTGGTACATCGTTGCCTCTTTGTTTCCGAGATTCTACGTCACATCTTCGACTTCATCTGGATTTCGGACGAGGACCAGCGTAGAGGAGATGCAGATGAAGACACAGATGACTCGGATGTGGACGTGCGTCAAAGCAATGACGGAAAGAAAACACTTGCATCGCTCGCCGGAACGTGTCGGTCGTTCAGTGGAGTAGCGTTGGATGCTCTTTGGCGGGTTCTCAACAGTCTTGACCCGTTGCTCACGATATGTCCAAAGCCCAAGGTTCGCCGTTTCTTTACCGTATTTGTGTCGACTAAAGTCCGGTCGGTCTGATTCCCCAGGCTTCCATGGATGAGACAGATTGGTCGCCATTCCGCAAGTACGCAGAACGCGTACGGTCTATCCAGATACGGGGGCGCGAGACGCAAGTGCCTGCTTCGGTAAAACAAACATTCACCGCTTCCCTCGAACGCTATCCTAGCGATCGCCCTCTCATCTTTCCCAACCTTACCGAGTTCGACTGGAGAGAGACTACATTTTTGAGTTCCGATGATTCCGGCGTTCCACTGTTTGAATATTTTGCAGGTCCTGCAGTGACTACCATTGCGCTCTCCTTCATCCGTCCGCAGGTCCCCCTTACTTCTGAATTAGCCATACTCTCAGATCTACCCAATCTCTGTCCAAACGTCACTTCATTTACCGTTTTCTTCAGCTGTGCGTCGAGTTATAATCCTTCTCGACAAGTAGGCCAAATGGCAAGTCGATGGAAGAAACTTCGAAGCCTACGATCATGCGCCATTCCACAATCTGACATGGACAAACTCGCTTCTCAACGTACCCTTGAAACACTCGGGATCGAAATTACCACCTCCTCACCAGTATATACGGGAAGGGTCCCGGACACGGTTCAGGAACTGTTACTCAGCCCACGGAACACTGCCCTCTGCATGCGCTATCTGCAGAATGTCCACGGAAGCCCTACCATTTGCCGTCTCTTTGTCGGCATGAACCATGTCAACGAAGCGGGGATCGAAGCGTTGTTCCAACTTCTCCCCCACCATCTCGACACATCTCGTTTAGAACGTCTCACAATTCAACCCAGGTCTGTCTTCGTTAGAACAAGCTTGTCGGAGACACCAAAGCTCAGGGCACCCCTCATTCATGTGCTCACCCAATTTACGTTGTTACGCGAGCTGGACGTGGACGCGTTTTGTACGTCGCAGTTGGACGACGCCGAGTACGCGCGGATGGCAAAGTCGTTGCCACATTTGCGCCACTTGAAGATTGGCACAGCAAAGCTGTCAGCGCTGTCGGCAGTGATCAGACCCTGTCCAGCGGCCACCGTGGTCGCGGTGATCACGGTGGTGGCACATTGTCCGCATTTGGAGACACTGTGTATTCCGTTCGATGGGACGGTTTCGCCGTCGCTCACACAATCGGCTTTTGATTCTGGCGAGGTGCGTCAGGAATTGCTGGGAGACCACGAACGCGAGAGATCGAGTACAGCGACGTCCTTGAGAGCGGTAGTGGTCGAGGGACGGGGTATGCCAAACAAACGTATCATAAAGCTGCACGTCGGGCATTCACCTATTGCAGATGCCACCGTGAGCGTCTTGGCGTCGTGTCTAAAGTCGCTGATGCCCGGTCTGAAGCAAATTCAGCATCACAGCCTGGACGAGAGATGGGATACGGTTCAGAATATATTGACGAGTCGGAGTCGGTGAGGGTCGTTCTCGGTCGTTCGTTCCCTTGTTCGGCGTTCTCGGGCTATAAGGTGTAGATATTCGTAGCGGCTAGAATGGGATACATTTATTGACATGGCAAAGGTGCTGCCGTCGACCATGGTATCTACCATGACTAGAACTTGAGGTGGACGGGGGAGGTTGTATTCCTCGGTCCGTTTTGAGCTCTCTGGTACTGTCCGGAGCCAAGTAAGTGACGGGAAGTCACCCGCAAGGTCGATAGCCTGTTACTATTGAATCACTAACATACACCTTCATCGTTCCCCAAACAATGTCATTCCTGACGCATATGAGGGCCCGTCATTGTTCAAAGCTTCAATGGTAATATACATATACACATACATACATGTCGCGAACACAACCGAAACGAAAAAAAAAAAATATCAATATCAATATCAATATCCAAGAAACGAGCACGTCCTATCTTCCTACCACCAGCCCATCGAAACCCTCGCGTGCAAAACGGTTCACATCTTGTGCCGTGCCGTGCCGTGCCGTGCCGTGCCATCCTCACATCGACAACGTCACGTTCATCTTGCCGTTCAACTTCTCAAACATATGCAACGCCTCCATCTCCTCTGCCCGCTTTTCCTCCGCCGTCTTAAACACTCTCGACCGCCCAAAATCGATCATTCGGAAACTCAGCTCGGGTTTCGCTTCCCTCACGAGTGGGGACTCGGTCGGTTTCCCGAGTTGGACGAGGAAGTTGCGCGGCGCGACGGACTCGTGGAGCCATCCTGCGCGTTGGAAACGTAGCAACAGACTCGCGCACTCATCCTGGTCCTCGACGGAGAGCTTCTCGGGGTCGATGGGGTTACCACAGTGTTCGAGGAGGAGAATCGGACTGAGGTACGGTTCCCCTTCGTTCACCTTGCCTTGCTTGGGCGTGTAGTAGCCATAAAATTGCGGTACGACGGCGTTGACGGGTACGATGGTGTGCAATTGGCTAATGATGGTATATCCGTTATAATGATGGAAAAAGTGCTCGGGAAACTGTTGATAGTTCCTCGCCTCCCTCACGAGATGATGATCATGCTGGATAGAGAGCTTTGCGACGACAGTGAGCTTGGCTGTGCGTGGGATAGAAAACCGGCGCGGGCCGTGTGTGCACAGCTTTTGGCTTTCGTACGATAATGGTGCGTCGATGCGAATGGTGGCGACACGGGACCGCGAGCCATCCATTGACTTGCCCTCATTTTCATCCTCTGTAAAGTTGAGCTGCAAGTTGTTTGCATTCTTCTGGTTCATGAACAGATCCCAGACCTTGCTTTCGTCCACCAGTTCAAAGATTTGCGATGGAGACGCATCAGGCGAAACTATGCAAGTGATCTCCCGTTCGATAATCTCCCCATCCCTTTCGAGGTTAATCGAGTCACTGACTTCGTTCAGTTCCGCTTTCGTTGGTAAACGTCCTGTAAAACCTTTCGGGCCCCACGCAGCCGCTCTCAACAACTTCTCCCATCGTCCTGTATCTTTCAATCTCTGCACTTCCTTGTCCACAGCCTCCTTGAAACACAGTCGACAAAGTTTTGGTCTTGTAAAGAGGTCGCGAGGTAGCTCCCATTCGCCTTTGTATACGATAGAGTGGTGTCCCGTTCCAACCTTGGCGACGGGAGACAGGTACAAGTGGCTCTCCTCGACTTTGGTCAAATGACGCGGATAAGGAGGGAGCGGGACCTCGATCATAGGTTCGTGATTCCTGATCTGCTCCTTCGTCCGCTTGTATCTCAGGATGATCAGTGTGCGAGATTTGAACACTTCCAGCTCCTCCGCTTTTCGCCTCGCTTCTTTGACCTCATTGCGTATAGATTCAGAAAGTTTGAGATTGTACGTTCGTACGAAGTCGGGTCGGGACATCCACGAGGTGTCGCGGAATTCTCGTTCGCAGGCAGGGAGTAGCTTGAATGGATCGTGGACGTACAGTGTTTGTGGTAATAGGTACAACGGGATGCGCTCCTGGAGAAGGACCGATGGAAGATCTTCAAACGGAATAAAAGGCCATGGTTTAGGGTAGTGACTGGGATGGAAAGGCGACGTGACGGGGATCGTCGGTGGAGGTGGTGGAGGAGGAGGAGGCACAACGGAGGCAGGGTTTACTTCCTCGTCCGCATCATCCTCTGGGGCCTCATCATCTTTCCCGCTCCCCCCGTCGCCACTGTCATCTTCCGGAGCCTGTTCAACGACGGCTTTTTCTTCCTTGTTATGTTCCTCGTCATGCTCCCCCTTCTTGTCCCCTGAAGCCCGCTCGACCTCATCTTCCTTGCTGATCCTAATCGGCAAAGCCATCCTACGCACGTCGTGGAGCATCGAGAAATTGTGATAAGCCCTCAGCTGCAACCTCCACTCCACGCTCCCAATCAATTCCCCCGTGTCCGAAGCACCTTCCACCCTCGGCTTGCCCTCCGACTTTGCCCACTCGATCTCGGGCACGGCTTCCTCCAACTCGCCTAGCTCATTCATCGCCTCCAATAGCGCGCTCCCAGTCATGATCGTCATCATAGCATGCATCGTGGGCACCCTGCTGACATGGTAGAAATCGTACAGTGTCGCACCCCAGGGGTAACCATCAGGCGACTGCGTGCCCCTGGGCTGCTCACTTGGCACGAGCACCTTGCCGCTCGGATCGCGCGGCCAGAGACGGAATACGGCGCGTTTCACGTGAGGGCCGCCATGCGAGCGAGGAACCGTGTGGAAAATGTCCTCATCTGGAGTACGACCCCGACCTGGGCGCCAAGGGTGTGGCCGGGGAAGAAAACTAACAGGACGGGGAAGAGAGGGGATTAGTACAGCTGCACACGGCGGGAGGTATGACGTACGGGGTATCACCCGCCGACACGATATCCTCGTCCGTGTCGACGACCTTCTCCTTACCCTTGCCTTTACCAGCGGGATCCTTTGACGGTGGCTCACCCTTGGTACTGTTACGAAAGCGTGTGAGGATCGAGTCTAGACACAGTCAAAGTGGGACACAAAGTACTCGTTATCGCCATCATCGAGCGAGGGCAGCTCTGCCTCGCTGCCCTCGGTAGCCCGCGTCGTCGTGTGCCCTGCGACGACGCGATTCGTTCCGTTGGATCTATACCAGCGACACGATTAGAATCTCTGACAGGGGATGCGACCGCAGGAACGGGTGGCAGAACGTACACGTCTTCGATCGTCGCCATCTCCACGTCCACGTCCACGTCCATCGATATCGCATCTCCAGTAGCTGCAGCCTTCTCGTCTACGTCTCGCGTGCGACGAGACGAAGAGGGCTTCCCTTGAGACGATGACCGGGGCATAGGAGGGGACTGTGGCGCGTACACCTCCTCGATGACCCTCTTTGCGTGGGGCGAGTTCAGAAATCCACGTCTCATCGCGACGATGAGGATCGTTTAGATGATGTAAATTCGGTGTAGAAAGCGAACTGCGATCCCAAAGGAGATGATAGGGAGCGGAAATGAAAAATCGAACTGAATAAGACCACAGTCTTGACGCTTGAACTCGTTGTTCGTTCAAAGTTGCGCGTTATCGTCAAACGGTCAGGTGACCAACGACGAGGAGGAGATACATGAGCAGAGGGTCCAAGCCAAGTTATAAGGACGGAAGAACAATGCAACGCAAAACTTGTTACACGTGCGACACGCAGGTCCCTGACTTGCATTGTCTTTTGCCAGCGGAGACAACGCGTGAATTCGAAACCCGTGTGGTCGGCTCGTGCCAAAAAGTGGAATAGATTACATCCGAATTCAATGTACTTGGTCAGTACCATAGTGCTACAACCGTTGCAATGTAGTGGTGATTGCGGGTCGGAAGCAAAAGGAAGGGTTTTATCTCGATAATGATAATGCAAGGAGTGGGGGGAGATTGTCGACAGTCAGGTATGGCAGGGGGTAAATTGACCAAGGCACGAGTCAGAGCGATACACAGAGGTTACGAGGACGCGCCTGGAGCGTCCGTCGTCGATCCCTGCCAGTACTTCCGAACCTTGGCCGCGGTATAACGCGCACTCTTCATCAATCCTGCACTCACGACGCCCTTTAACGACTGCACAGTAGCGGGGTATCGCACGATATTGCTCATCTCTACGTCGTGGTATCGCCATCGCGTCAAGATATGGCGGACAACATGGGCAGCATGAACGCACCTGAACGTAATATCGACGGCAACGCCGTGTCGCTGGCGACACGCAACCAATAAGCAGACTCGTCAGCCTCTCTCGGAGGCCCACGCCCTTGGGCGCGTGAATGTACCCGCGTCAACAACTCCTCGGGCAACTTCTTCAGATGCGCAGCGCGTGCATGTGCACTCGTATCCTGTTCGATCATTTGCGAGTCCACGCGCCAACGTACCCCAGGTAATCCCTGTGCAAGTCGCCAATAGAGCTCGTGAAACTGCGCCTCCTGTCTCTCGATCATGTTCGCTACCTTGCCCCGGTTTTCAGCCGGGAGCATCATTCGGGGATCCCCCGAGTAACTAATGCTAGCGATCGTGGTGAAGAGGTCACGTTGGGTGAATTGAGCGGGGAGTGTCAAGAGAGCAGTGCGAAGGGCAGACGTCAAGTTGACTTGCTGCGTCAACCGAACCCGTGCGTCGTCTCTGATGATCCGGATCGGCTTGTGCATCCGCCCAGCAAGATAAAGCGTACGCCAATTCAGTAGGTCAGCGCATAGCACATCTACTGTCGTCACGCCATACTTGATCGTCTAACGTGCACAACCATCAATAATTCGCATCCATCGACAAAATCAAATAGGCAAGTGCCCTTACTCACCACCCCGCGCATGGGCACGTACGTATTAAACCACAACCCAGGACCAAATGCTTGTACATTGGACACGAAACTCGACCCAAACGCACGAGCATGTAACGGATAATGACCAGGGTACTGATGCATATTGATCGAATGCCAATGATCCGGATGGGTCACCGCAAATACGAAATCCAGCATGGGACCGTCGGTTCCCTTTGATTTTCCATCCTCGTGCTTGTCGTAGCCTGCTTGCTCGAAGACACCCGAGCCATATGCAAATGCATAGCGAATGGGGGCTTCAAACGAGTTCACGATGTCTTCCAGAAGCGCCCGGGTCGAGTTCGGGACAGGGAGTAGCTGGTTCCGTCCAAACGAGGGCGGAAGGACAGGCAGAGCATGCCGCTGGGTTCTAGAAACAGTGCGAGGGCGTGGATGGAGACGGGGCGGACGAGGCTTGGCGCCGTCCAAGATTGGTGGCGGTGGTGGAACATTGGGCGTGTGAGGGACCGAGTCGGTGGTGAGAAAACGTATGAGAGGTGGAATACGGCGGCAAGATGGACGGGTGCTCGAGAGCATCGGACAGAACGACGAGCAGATGGGTCTCAGTAACGAATGTTTCGACGACGACAAAGAGCGGCATATGCTTACGACGCTGTACACGTGACCAAATAGAATGGAAATGACTTGGGCAACGTACAATTCGTATGGACATTACATAAGACTATACTCGAGAGACCCATGTCCAGCGGGGGGCCCTCTACGGCATAAATCCGCACAATGAAGAAAAAAAGGATATCCAAGAAAGAGATAACCGCATAGATGTATTCACCTAAGAAAAAGATATATGTTCTCTGCCAACCAGAAATCGCATAAGATATAAAAATGTTCAAAGGATCGGAATTGCGTTTTAAGGGATTCAAGGCGAGCCGATAGTCGGCCTGTCAGTAGATAAAGCATACAAGGGGGGGAAAGGGAAAAGAAAAGCACATTCTTGTTTGTGTCGCTTGGAATCGGTCGTCAACGCTTCGACGCATTCGCCCAGGGACTCTTCGGCTTTGCAGCGTCCGCCGCTTGCTTTTGCGCACGCAGTAACGCACTCTTGTTCGCCCGAGGCAAAATCGTGGGAGCTTGCAAACTGCTAGGACGACGCATTTTCCTTGTCGGGGACGTGACACCGTTCGGTGCCTCGTCGCTGTCATTGGACATCGTGCTTGGCGTACTGGGTGGACCAGTGCCAGTACCACTGCTCGAAGTCTGAGACGAATAGCTAGTGGTCTTCTGAAGCACAGGAGCTCCGATATTGGGGGTGCGGGAGACCGAACGGGGGGGTAGTGCAGACCTAGGACGGCCCCACGAGGAATCGCCGTTCTCGCGATATGCACTCATAACAGAGGAACTACGAGAATGCACCCCCGAGCCGGGCGTCTTCGGTTCCGTAGGCATACGGACTACCAAACATGTCAGCATCTGAGCAAGACCTCAACGATGTCACTTACACATGAAACTACTCGGTGGAGGTCCACCTTCTTTCTTCAGGGCGACACTTCTGTTGAGGCGAGGAACGATAGTCGGCGGCTTCGTGCTCGCAACTGAAAAACTTTCACGGCGCTTGTGTCCAGGCACACCCTCAAACAGATTCTTCTTTCCCGTAGCCTCCGTTTCCGTATCTTCGCCATCGGCTTCGTTTGCGCTCGTTGCCGAGTCCTTCTGAGGCGTGATCGGACTGCTAGCCTTGACACCACCGTTCACGTTCCCTCCCAGTCCGACACCCTTGGGTAGCGGCCCAGAAATAGATGCACGCTTCTTCCCTGGCGGCGTCACAGGCTGCTCAAGTCCCAACCGTAACGCGGCTGCCTTCGTCAACCTCGGCGCAATCGTCGGCGGTGCTATCGACGCCACACCGATCGTCTCTGTACGCTTATGCCCTGGAACACCCGCAAATATCTTCTTCGCTCGCTCCTTCTCCCTCTCTTTCTCCGCGGCCTCGTTTCCTTTGTCCTTATGCAGTAAAGGAATACGCCCAGTGCTCGCCAACGACATGCGTGTCCTGACTTCAGTTCGAGGAGTGCCGTCCGCGGAGAAGCCCTGTCGGAGGAGCGCGGCTTTGGTAAGACGCGGCGCGATATCGGGGGCTTGATGCGTCTTTGGGAGCGGACGTGCGCGAAACTGAGCTTTCCCAGACGAGGAATTGGAGCCGGTGAGGCTACGTGGAGTAGTGGAAAATGCGGGCCCACGCGTATCCGAGGAACCAGGTGAGGGGGAGAGCCCATGGGTGGACCCAACAGGGGTCTCGAGACCGAGCTGGAGTGCCTCGAACACTGCAGAACTGAGAGAGCGAATGGACCCACGATCGAATTCACTGTCGCCTGCGACATGTGGAAGGTCGGAGGCGGGGAATGGAGGACTGGAGGCGAAGAGGGCTGAAATCAGCATTTCGGCTTGTGCCTCGCTTTTGGCTCCGATGACGGCGCCGTTGAGGGAAGGAAGGAGAGAGAAGAGGACGGGGACGGCACGTCGGCGCTCGAGGACATATACCCAGACGGGACCGCTGGGAGAACGTTTGAGTGATAGGCGGACGTCATGAGCAAAGCCGGGAATTAGCGGAGTACCGAGGGCGGAGACTCACTCGCCAAGGAATCGAGCATCGTCGCCGAACAGCTCATAGAACGTCTCCGGATCCGTCTCGGTGTCGAACTCCATCTGTCGTTCCTTGACTATCTGTGGATAGCCATACGTTAGCGGATCCGCGAGGGGTGACGATACACGTGGCGCTCCGTCAGCAGCGGGGAAATGCTGTCTGTGCAAAACCCCTGAATAAGGACACTTACTTCGAAGTTGGCCTCGAGAATATGGGGCTCGATTTCGAGACGCTGCTCCAACGCATGTGTCTTGATGATTGCGACAGTACGCGTCAAGGTCGACAGAGAGGGTGACGAGTGAACAGGACCCAAATCCTGTGGCTGGAGAAGCGCATTCGGAGCGTGGCTGTTGTCATCGTACAAGTCTGAATGATTTACAGGAGGGGGGGACCGCAAGGACACCATTGGGTAGACTTGCCTGGGCGCCAAACGGGAGCCTATTCGACAAGAGGGAAAGAAAAGCAGATGGGAGAAAATATACACAACAAAGGATAGCTAGCTATTGGAGAGAAGGGGAAAAGAATCGAAAAAGAAAGAATAGAGCGAGGACCGTACTGGCGCAGGTCGGTCAAATCAACAGAGTTTGCGAGTAGCTGAATTCTGATTCGGCCCTGAGACGACAAACATATCTACTGCATCCGTTGCTGGCAGACCTCGGACACCCGGTCAGCTGGCAACTGTCAGAGAAAAGCCTCGTGATAATTACAAGCTCAAACTTACTGACAAGTCTTGGAGAGACTCGGAAGATCGTGTTCGGTCCTGCCATTACCATACGAACAGTCATCAATTTGCGGTGCCACCGCACTCTCGGTGCCGTCGTGAACCTAATATCAGGTTCCTCGCCTTCTCTTCGAGCCACGATCCGGTTCCTTACCCTCATAGATTTGGCTCGCAATCCTGTGTCACCGCATCGTTCAATATCCAATTCCTACCTTGCGCTGCTACGAATAAAACATAGGGACAACACTGCTCGTTCCGGAACCCGACCGAGATATTTATTCTGGGCACCATGTACGGACATTCTCAATGTCAAGATCAATGCCAACGCAACAGGTCGTCCAAACGTCGGCAGGCAAAAAAGGTGTACCCAATAACGCAAGATGACAACCAAGGTTGCAGGTGAGCAACCCCCAATCGATGACAACATTGGCCAAAGATCGTTCGGGACCCCTTCCATCCTGTCTTGGTACGAAGTAGCAAAGACATATTGCAGTACTACTGTTACACAATGCACGACGCCGGTTATCAAACATCTCCGCACAGACGCTTCCTACATGTGCAGTCAGCACGCGACGAGATAATCAAAGAGCGAAATGACTCACAGAACCTCTGGAGCTTGACTGAGTGGTGTATACCCTCCGATCATCTCCCTGGCCCACACATCCCTCAAGAACCAGCCGATATGACCAACAGCACACCCGATCAAGTCGCCCGCGGCAGCCTTCCACGTGCCACTAATGACCCATGAGAGTGCGACGAGCGCCAGTGGGAGATACGGTGCGGATATTGTGAAGATACCAAAGAGCGCTATAGGCGTGGATGGGTGCCGTCTGGACCATATATATATCGGAACAAAGGCCAGAGAAGACGAAAGGAACGGAAGGTTAACTAACGGCGACAGCGCCTGAAGAACTAGGTTAGCCGATGATGCCAGGACTTGATAGATCCGGACGTACTAGAAGCATCAGCGACGAAAGCAAGAGCAACCACAGATAGTCCGCCTTTTTATTTGCAAACGACGATTCCTCCAACATGCGACTATATCGCATACTGGGCAGGGCAAGGTGGAAGGCATTGATTAAGCGGCCCATCCCAGAGTGTATAGAACACTCACAAGAAGAAAAGGTGGAACACAAAATCTAGCGAGAGCGGACCAAAGTAAAAGAAGGTGGTGAGCATACGCCACGGCTTCCGAACCCATCCACATGAGCTTACTGCCCGCACGAGACAAGATATACGAGGCTGACCTGTACGTTAGTGAACACGGACTTGAAGGAAAAGTAAAGCTGTAGTGGAGTAACGACCTGACATTGCTGTATGATACCAAATACGTGATTAGTTCTTCATGCACGGTTGAGGAGTACCACCGGACGTACGACCGCCAGGCTGGTTGCTACCGAAAGCGCCAACCACGTGCGTGTGATTGGTGGAACCTGCATTATCCATGCCTCCATGTTTTTCCCGACGAACCCGAGCCTGTATGTCGGATTATACACGAAGTTGCTTCCGAGGGGAAAGTGTGATGTCCTTGAATGAGAGTAGTAAACGGCCACGTCGGACTGTCGTGCAGTGCTGCTGAGTCAGACGTTGCATCGCCATCTTTGGATCCAAACTACACATTACTCAAATAACACGTAGATAACTCATTGCGACCCTTGTTCCCTCAATAAAGATCCCAGAACCTGAATCTCTGCCAGAGGACCTCCCTCGTCCCCCTCTGGCCCGATCACTGTCCAGACCTGGTTACTCAGTTGAAGGTACGCTCTAGCTTGCGCCATCAACTTTAACCCCACAGGTTGTGTCAAGGGATCTGTATTTTCCATAGTAATGAAAGCATTCCATGCTGTCTTTGCCATTTCCAGCAAGTGCATCCCTGGTTAACGAAGGATTAATTCGTCCCGGGGTGATCTAGAACCCAGAGAAAATCAGGACACACCAATTTGAGGGTAATTTGGTGGGTAAATGACAACGTAAAACGCGAGGATAATCAGACCGACTTCGAGGGCAGATTCGAATGGTCCGTCGTGCGAAAAGGTGCTAAACGATTCGCATAAGCTTGTGAGACAAGATTCGCGGAAGATGCGTAGGATCTCAGAAGGTATAGTCTCGAGGTTCACAGGAGAACTTGGGAGTCTGGTTGCATCGGGGTATTGATCTGGGAACACAAAGTCGCGAAGGGAGGTTCCGAGATATTCAAGCTCTTTCCTGTCTGGCACAGGCCAAGACGCATCGAGTAGCTTGAAAGCTGTACAAGATAAACATGTGCACGTGAAGCCGTATGTGAACTGGAACATCTGCTGGCGTGTCTCGAGCAGGGCGGGGTCGACATAAGGAATACATATCTGATGGACCCGCTTGAGCATGCATGCCTTTTCAGTGATAAATACTACTACGTGCCTCTTCACCTGAGGCAATGTCGCGAATAGCAACAATTTCCATTACCACCTCCTTTGCCGGGGCAATCTTATACTTTGCAACAGCATTTGGAACACAAGAATGATTGAACAACCGGCTTGCCAAAGGAAAGACGCCATGGGCAATGGTAGTCAGATGACTGTGGATCGAAAAGTTGTTGTTCCCGCCGCGCGAAAAAAGTTCACTGGCCGATTGCAGAGGGCGCTGACTAGCCGATAGTGGGCATGTAGGAGGCGCGTCCTTCCCTGTGACTGGACCCGGGAGCAAGGACATGAATATCGACAAAGCCGAGTCGTCTCCTTCTTTTATCTCCGCGCCTCTGGCCGAGCACTCGGCGAGTAGGTGGGTGAGGAAAAGCGCATCCACCTTTTCATGAGATTCAAGTTGGTCGAATTGGTGCGAGGCGCAGAACGTGTTGATACTCTTGCAGTACTTCTTGTGGGTACGCCAATGCAATGTTTGACCTTGAGGATGAGATCGGTCGGTCGTCGGGTAGTACTCGACGTCTCACTCGGATCATGCGTACATTTGGAATTGCAATACCAATATGAGGCGCATCCCGTGCATCTTTGAAGGCGACCTCGGTCTTGAGGAGCAAGAGAATGGCAAAAGTCGCATCTACGACCCTTTTCATTTAAGAGAAGGATGCTTGTGAGCGACCGAACCGAGAGGATGACCGTGCCTGCGGGAAGCCAACATGTCGATACAGCCTTGTCGCGTGCCGTCTGGTGATGCTGCAGAGATAGATTTTCGGGCAAGATGCTTGGTGAAAACATCAAAACTTGAACGTGGTGAATCACAATTGAAGTACTGAGGTGGGCACAGCCACATTTTAAAGCATTAAAACGATTGTACGCATTGAGTCAAAGTGACTGTAACCGTCTACCGGTCTGATAAGTATTGTTAAGTAACTTAATGCTGTACGACGAAGCACCCTCATGTTGACACGTTCCCACAGGGGACAATGCCTTTCTCCAACTTAGTACCGCACTGATCCATCCGCGTTCGGACTTGCTGTGTGAGTCCGCCCACATTTTAAACGTCTGTTCGTCCGACCAAGCCTCACATGGATCCTGCCCTTTCGACTTCTAGCCGTGTTTCCAGGCTGAAAAAACGTTTCCTCGATGTCTTGTCTGGGTCAGTCAAGCTTAACCCTCGCGGCGCCACTCTTTTCCTAGAAGGGCTTTGCGCTCAGGATGACCCAGTGGTATGCTTGGATGCAATCACTGAGAGTGCTCTCGGTCTGTCTTCAGTCCAGTTCTCAATGCAGTTCGACTTGTCCGTCCAATTCATGAACGGATTGGGTTCCACTGTCTTGGAGTATCTCCTTAGAGCTTCCGATGTAGGTGGCGACGCCCTGGACAATCTATTGTTCCATGTGGTAGAACCACCAATCTTTTGGGGTGTCTTCGTTCGCACATTCCAGCAGGGCGCGCTGAACGAAGCGGCTCAACTGGTCTTCGCTAGAGTGCTCTCTCGACTCCTGACTTTACAAGACCTCGACACCAGTCCCTTTCGAGACATTGCAGCTCGACCATCCATCCAAAATAGCCTCATCGCGTCATCCAATCATGAAATCAGAGAGATGGGTCATATCATCAAACACATTCTCTCTACCACTAGTTCTATGACGGTGTATGACGTTCGCAATGGGCCTGGCGGACGCCACGATAACGACTTTGCCGACTACCGTGACATCGCCATTCTCCCCACCGCCGACGAGATCTTGTGTCGAAAGCCTCCCTTCCTCCGCACAGCATTTCACGATGAGACGGATTCATCAGAAACTCCAGTCAAGGATTACTTGGACAATACCTTTCGCATGCTCCGCGAGGACATGATCTTTGACATCCGCCAAGAGGTACAAGCTGCATTACAGAAGGACAGAAAGTATCGCGGTCTCCGTGTCGACGGTGTCTCTATGGTCGGCATCTGCACCAGTGCTAACGATAGGAAGACTCGCTGGGGAATTAAGCTGCGATGTGACAGCGACCTCTGGCAGCTCAAAGGCATGAAGGATGACGATCGGGTGGATTTCCTTACACATGATCCTCATGGCTCGAAGATATTGAAACATCAGTCTCTCGTTTGCCTTGCTTCTGGTCAAGATATCATCAGTTTTGGGACAGTGAACCGCGTGCAAGAACTCCTAGCCTGCGACCCTCCTGTGATAGTCCTCCAGCTGGATGGTGATGTCAACATAAGAAAAACCTTCACTTCTCTTCGCATGGCCCGGAACGTTCAACTCATCCAAATTGATACGGCAACATTTGCTTTCGAGCCGGTGCTCTTCGCCCTGAAGACGCACAATGCTGCCCTCTCGAGAGATATTTTACTCTGGAGCCCAGAGTCGCCCCTTGAGTCTAGGCGGAGGAGAGTAGCCTTCTCGCACATTACCTGTAGACTCATCCCAAACTCTTTTGATGAGCTGGAGTGTCTACGGGCCCTCTTTAAATCCATCTCTCTCGACGAGGCTCAGGTGAAATCTCTGGTTGTAGGACTTCAGCAACGTGTATCGTTGATTCAAGGGCCACCCGGTGAGCACTCTCACCTTAATTCCTGGAGTTATCTCACCTTTGCCCGCAGGAACTGGCAAGTCGTTTATAGGCGTTCTTCTCGCGAAGATAATACATGATGAAACTGCTCAAACTATTCTCGTCGTTTGCTATACAAACCATGCGCTGGACCAGTTTCTCGGTGATCTTCTTGAGCATGGTATCCCTGCTGAATCCATCGTGCGCCTTGGTGGTCGTTCAAACCAGTCAACGGATCATCTTGCTCTCCACAAGCAACCACGTGTGCGGTTTCAGTACGACTGGGATGAAATCAACGACCTCAGATGGCTCGCATCACACCACGAAGACAAGCTCCAAACTCACTTTAACGCGCTGCTAGACATCAACGACGAGAACCTGTTCAAGCATCTAGAGCATGAGCATCACGAGTTCTTTGAAGCATTCTACGTGCCGTTGGAGACGGAAGATGGAATGACGCTTATCGGGCGGAACGGACAAGCTATAGACAAGAGATATCTCCTCTCACGGTGGATGCGGGGTCTGAACGCTGGAGTGTTGAGTGACGAGTCTCATGTCCAAGCGTCGGCTCGGATCTGGGATATGGCCCGCTTTGCCCGCCAGCAGCTGCTGGACAAGTGGCGGCATGAAGTAGTCACTAAGGAATTGGAGTCGATATGCCAGGCTGGAAAGCTGTACGATGAATTTCAAGCCGCTATCAAGCGGGAGTTTGCAAAATCAACTGTGTCAACTTTGCAGCAGAAGAGGATCATTGCTTGTACGACCACGGGGGCAGCTATCTACGCCGAGGCGCTTGAACAGGTCCTTCCCGATGTTCTCCTCGTGGAAGAAGCTGGCGAGATCCTCGAAAGCCACATCTTGACTGCGTTGTCGCGCACAGTCGATCAGATGATTCTCATCGGTGATCACAAGTACGTCTGCAACGTTACTTCAGCCATGCGTTACATGTTACCAGCGACCTATCGTAGACAACTGCGCCCCAAAGTCAACAATTATCAATTAACTGTTGAAAAGGGCGAGGGATTTGACCTGAACCGGTCCCTTTTCGAGCGTCTTATCCTCAAGGGCTACCCGCATGAAACCCTTTCGACGCAACATCGGATGCGCCCCGAAATCTCTGCTTTTGTCCGCCAGCTCACTTACCCAGAGCTTATTGATGCTCCCTCGACTTATCATCGAGCCGATATCCGCGGGGTACAATCGAACGTTATCTTTGTAGATCATACCCATCCTGAGGATGACAGCTCGCTCATCGGGGACCGTTCAGATGGTGGTTCCAAAGCATCGAAGCACAATACATACGAAGTGCAGATGGTACTCAAGATAGTACGCTACCTTGTGCAGCAGGGGTACAAAAGCGAGGACATTGTCGTTCTCACCCCGTATCTTGGCCAACTTCACCAGTTACGTGACGCTTTAAATGACCCGATCCTCAATGATCTGGATTCCTCAGATCTCGCGCGTGCTGGCCTGTTCGCCTTTGCACTACCGGAGCTTACAGTCAAGAAAGGCCGAATCCGTTTGGCTACGATCGGTGAGCAATGTACTTGCGAATACAACGTTGTCTAACAACCTGTCATAGATAACTATCAGGGAGAGGAAGGCAATATCGTGATTGCGAGTCTCACGAGATCGAATAAATCCAACATGATCGGCTTCATGGACTCTCCTGAGCGTCTCAACGTCCTCCTCTCGCGAGCCCGAGATGGCCTCATTTTGATCGGAAATTCCCAAACGTTTCTGCGCTCCAGGAAAGGAGGTGCACTCTGGAAACGATTCTTCACCCTCCTCGACAACGGCCAGTACAGTTACCAGGGGTTTCCTGTCAAGTGCGAGAGGCATCCCGAACGTACCGTTCTACTCAAGTGCGCAAGCGATTTCGATAATCACTGTCCGGATGGTGGATGCACGGAATCATGGTGAGTTACCCACATTCTCACCGATAGTCCGAACCCTCACATTTGCCTTTTGTAAAAGCGGATTCACGCTCGCTTGCGGACATATATGCCCGATGAAGTGCCACCCTCGCCGGTCGTCAGTGGTGTTGTATGACCCACATGACGCGTCGCAATGCAAATATAATCTGAACGCCAAGTGTCCAGCGGGTCATCACACACTCACTTGGGAGTGCCGCCATCTCCAGCCTGTTCGCTGCTTGGGGTGTGTTAAAGAGGCTGAACGTCTCGAGAAGATCGCTCGGCAAGAGCGTGAGGCGCAGAAAAGGCGCGAGGAGGCTGAGGCTGAGCACCGCCGTCGCATCGCTGAACTGGAAGCCAAGTTGAGAGCAGAGGAAGCCGCCGAGGAACGTCGGCTCCAGAAAGAATACGAGATGCAGGAAGAGCGGAGAAAGCATGAGCTACAGGAAGAGCAGAGAAAGCACGAGAAACAACGCCAGCTCCAGGAAGAATATGAACTGCAGGAAGAACAGGGAAAGCAAGAAAAACAACGCCAGCTCCAGAAGGAATACGAGTTGCAGGAAGAGCGGAGAAAGCATGAGCTGCAGGAAGAGCAGAGAAAGCACGAGAAACAACGCCAGCTCCAGGAAGAATATGAACTGCAGGAAGAACAGGGAAAGCAAGAAAAACAACGCCAGCTCCAGAAGGAATATGAGTTGCAGGAAGAGCGGAGAAAGCATGAGCTACAGGAAGAGCAGAGAAAGCACGAGAAACAACGCCAGCTCCAGAAAGAATATGAGCTGCAGGAAGAACAGAGAAAGCATGAGAAACAACGCCGGCTCCAGAAAGAATACGAGCTGCAGGAAGAGCGGAGAAAGCATAAACTACAGGAAGAGCAAAGAAAGCACGAGAAACAACGCCGGCTACAGAAAGAATACGAGCTTCAGGAAGTAGAAAGCCGACGAGAGCAGATGGTTGCTGCAGCCGAAAGGCGAGAGAGGCTGGTCGCTGAGAGACGACAGGAAGACATTCGTGCTGCAGCGATTGCTCGTGCCAACTTAGAGTACGACGCAGAAACGGAGAAATCGGCTAGTGACTCCGAACCTTCACGCTGTACTATTCACTGAATCCATGGGTATGGTACTACAAATCCCTGAACGACTTTATGAGGCGTCTTACTACGGGTCTCCGTACCATTCAAGTTGTTGGGACGCGGCAACACTCCAGCCCAGCCGAGTCAAGCGCGCGCACGCAAGCGATCATTGAGTGGGATTTGCGAAACAGTTCAGCAGCGGACTTCCGAGATCGCTGCTAAGATAAGAATTACGCCAGGCTCAGCATTTGAACTTCACCCAGACCCGAACATCAAGTGGTTTTGAGTTCTCTGGAGGAAAGAAAATATGAATATGTCTGAGCCTACTATCCTCACGCGGGAAGAAGACCGTGTCGGGGTCATCACCCTGAACCGACCAAAGGCTCTGAACGCCCTCTCCAGCACTTTGATAGAGGAGCTCCTCAGTGCACTTCGGTCCTATGACAAGAATCCTACTATCGGGGCAATTGTCGTCACCGGAAACAACAGAGCCTTTTGTGGTGTGTACACCGATACACAACTTCGGTCCATCGTTGACCAACCCCCTCCCCCCCCCTGATTTCTAGCTGGCGCAGACATCAAGGAGCAGAGAGAGCTCGACTTTGTGAGCGCTTACAATGGAGACTATCTCAAGAACCTCAACGACGGGATAGCATCCACGCACAAACCGATCATTGGCGCAATAAACGGGTATGCGGTGCGTAGCCCTGCTCTCCTACGCTTGTGCTGTACCACGGCACTCCCTGGTCAAGTGATCGAGTGGGACTGAACCGTGCGATTTTTGATAGCTGGGGGGTGGTTGTGAGCTCGCTTTGATGTGTGATATCCTCTACGCTGGGAAGGACGCTGTCTTTGGGCAACCCGAGATCAAACTCGGCACCATCCCTGGTGCAGGAGGCACCCAGCGCCTCATCCGTGCCGTCGGAAAATCCTTGGTATCATAACCACTTACGATACAGACATCCGTCTGATGCCAGGCATTCACAGGCGATGCACATGATATTGACCGGCGAAAACATGACTGCCCAAGAAGCAGCTGCCGCCGGCCTCGTTGCTAAAGTATTCGATGCCGAAGAAACGGTCCCAAGAGCGATTGAATATGCACGACGGATTGCGAGCTTTTCCGTACCAGCCGTGGCGATGGCAAAAGAAGCGGTGAACGCAGGCAAGTATCTCGGATTTTTCGTGAGATCGTTGGGGTTTTGTCTGTCGGTGCAACTCAACTACACCTTTCTAGCCGAAGACCTTGGGCTGAAGGCGGGCTTGCATTTCGAATCAAGGCTATATCATGCAACATTTGGCCTTGCTGATCATGGTGAAGGGTTTGATGCCTTTCTGCAGAAGCGCACGCCGCAATGGACCCACAAGTAGAGCGCGTGTCAGTAGTACAATAAGATATCAGAAAGATCCAAAAGTTGGCAACCCATGAAGTTATGTTTGACGATATGAGATTGGTGTCTGTCGTGAGGTCGTCAATCCAGTGAATCCCAAGGAGACGTTCTCTTCTCTGCATAAATCATAAACGTATGTCTCCAGACCCCTTAATTAAAATGCACACTAATCTACATCCGACCACTCATCAATCTCTTCCTGCAAATCCTCGAAATCTATAACATCCTCGTCATCACTTCCCTCGAAGAAATGGAACGTTTTCAAATTCTCCTTCAACCATTCCACATCTTCTTTGTCCAATTCGCAAGATTCCTCCACGTACAACGAAGCGAGAGGCATCCCCGCATCCATTCTTTTTTGAACTACCTCACGGACAGCATCTCCGGATGTCCCAGAGACATAGAGTGTCGTAAGTCGAGGCAACCAAGCGTCACCACGCTCGGCCAACATACAGGGTGTGGAAAGAATGTCAAGGAATAACGGAGAAAGGTACGACAACGAGATGTTGAGCGACGTAAGATTCTGGAGCTCGTCATAGAGCGTCTCGACATATTCGTCAGGGCAGGGAAGTCCGGCTATTTTAAGTGTTTCAAGGCTGCTCAGCAAGCTGCGCGGCTGTTGTTGGGCTGAAGGTGGTGATAAGGAAGTAGCTGGTCCGGCGAGCTCTTGGACGAATTCGGTGTAATCCCCATTGTCGAAGTCTAGGACCAGATTTTTGAGTACGGGGAGATAGAATTTGTGGAGTAGCCCGATGGCGCGCGCCGGTGAATGGAATGCGAGGACGAAATCAGTCACTTTAAGAAGTTGGACGGGAGCGTTGAGGTCTCTGGAAATTCCAGGGGTCGGCTCGATGAGCCACGCTGGAGGATCTCCAGAGGGTCCCGACAGGCGGAGACTGAGTTTCTCGAGGGCAGAAGCACCGCGCAAGATGGAGGCAAATTGAGCCCAAGATGGACGGACGTCTTCTGAATGATATGCGAGCTCGAGATCCGTAAGTTTGGATGCGGAGGCGATCCATGGTTGATTCCAGTCAACATGCACTCCCCAAAGGACTACGCTAGTAAGACAAGGGGCTAAACCACCAAAAAGAATGAAATGTTTTGATAGGCTGGGATACCCGAAGTTGTCAAATTCTTCCGTCTCATCGTGTTGGTACAATTCAAGCTTCGTGAGTTGAGGAGCCGCGGGAATAGAAGGATCAGAGACCGCGTTGAGAAATACATACATGTGGCGGTACTCCGAGACCGAGACTTCGATGGTGTGCCAGCGATGGATATGGGGAACAAGGAGAGAAAATAAGAATTTGAGATCAGCCTCGGAAGGTTCGCAGCTGTCTGTTGTACCAGGTTCGGAGTGACACTCGTGGTCCTGAGGGTTACAGTCGATGTAGATATCTATGGGAAGGCCTTTACTCCTCTCCAACAGCGTTGGTACGTGCTGGTACGGTGGACGGTCGTCTGAACCTACTACAATAGTCGTCCAGAGAGATGGGGTCGATAATGCCACGTTGCGCCAGTGGTGGCAGACATGGGAAACGACGATCTGGAACGGAGGCCATGGGTCAGGGAAAGGTAAATCAGAGGACCCGGTGGCATCAGAATCTTCCTCGTCGTCAGCCTCTTCCTCTTCGCCCAGATCTTCATCTCCAAGTTTTTTCATCATGTCAACGTCATTATCGTGGAGATCTTTGTCATCGGCGTCCTTTGTGTCAAGATGGCAGTAGCGGATGTCATCCAAGTAATCCCTCACGTCGTCTTCGTCCTCAGTATCGTTATCGGCACCGACTTCGAATATGCGCGAAAGGAGCTCGGGAGGAAGGTTGTTGATGAAGCAGACACCACCTTTCGGAGGAACGAAAGGGTTGTCTGGGAGGAGCATGTCTTCCACAGTTTTCTGGGTTTGCATGATTCCCATTCTCCGAGGGCTACAGGTCATGAAGAGTCAGTGTAGGGTGAGTGACAAGCTAAAGAAGTGGGTACTGACCAACTTCAACAAACGGGGATTGCGAGTATCTGCTACCGAGAGTATGGTATGAAACGCGTGCTGGGGCGTAAGACGCGGCTAAATTGAATATTGACGGTTCATTTTGGTCTCGGAGCCAGACTTGGTATGAGAGTAGTCATGGTAGACGGCTGTTCTATAAAGAACAACAGCATCATGGCGCAGAGGAAGCGCGCAGGGCTCATAACCCTGAGGTCACTTGATCGAAACAAGTTGATGCTAATTCTTTTCAATCATTTTTGACCCCGAACCTGTCGTATGCCACAGAGTTTGTCGGAAAGGCCGCACCGCTACTTGAAACATGTATGAACTTGAAGTTTGATTTCTGCATTCCCGCCTTGGCTGCCACATGCGGTGCACGAAGAAATATCAAGTGTCCTCCATTTGAAACGCCTCATCTGGCGCTCTCTGCCACTCGCGCTGCTCGATCCATCCCTCACGTCCTCACACACTAACAGTACTATACCCACTACCTTTTCCTTGCTGACGTCCTCCCTGCTGGCTCTGTGTGCTTCCATTTAGTGTGGACACGTCTAAGCTGCCCTTTGATGTATCGAATGACCTTGAGGCAGCCAGCCGGAATTGTCATTTTTCTCCATCCACATTCTACACGATCTTCGTGCTGGCACATGTACTAACAGCACTCACACAGTACTTATAATGATGCTGAGCATGATGCATGATGTACAAGACATCTTGCATATTCTCCAGGTTCCAACGTCATTTTTCCCAGGGTGAGTCTCCGTTTACGAAAAGAAGTATCAAGTAATACTTCACGTTTCATGCTTCGTAAGAGCACGGTTGTCCGCCTTTCCGCAGGAACCAGACTACCATGCACCATTGTCTATACATCTCCGAAGTTCTAAGCCTCATCTTCGAGTTCATTGGATACTGGGATGACCAGTTTCAAGGACCTCAAGCAGGCAAGAGGACGCTCGCTTCTTTGGCCAGAACATGTCATTTGTTCAGTTCACCCGCTTTGGATGTCCTTTGGCACGATCTTTACAGCTTTGATCCCCTGCTCAAACTTTTCCCAGTCGTTCGTTGTATTCGCAGCGTCTCATCAACCTATGCTTATTAACTAAATTTGCAGGCCACATCCTTTGTGGACGACACGCAGTGGTTGAGTTTCCGCAAGTATGCGAAACGTGTTAAAACTATGCATGGATGTGAGGCACAAGTTCCCGTGCGCGTCAAACAAGAATTTCTCTCCTCCCTTCAACGCTACCCCAAAGTCTACTTCCCTCTCCTTCCCAATGTCACCGAGCTGGGGTGGAGCGAGGGTTCATTCTCTGCCACCGCGGATTCTGCCATCTCACTGTTGAGATATTTTACAGGTCCTGCAGTGACCACAGTGACCCTCTCCCTTGTGCGCTGGCTAGCTCATTCCTCAGCTGAACTGGCCGTTTTCGCGGACCTACCCAGGCTCTGTCCGAACGTCACTTCTTTCGCCATCGTCCTCAGCTTTTCATGGGATTACGAACCTTCTCGAGAAGTAGGTAAGATGGTGATGCAGTGGCCAAGGTTGCGAACCCTGCGAACATGTGCCATTTCACCATCCGTGATGGACCAGCTGTTCACCCGACGAACTCTCGAAAACCTCACTATCGATTACCACGAGTCCTCGCCTGCCTACAGTGGTAGGATCCCGGATACGGTCCGCGAGTTCTCGCTTGGTGTGGACAGCCCCACGTTGTGCACTCATTTTCTCGAGACCGTATACGCGAGCCCTACCGGGTTCTGCCTGTTTATAGGTATGAACGAAAGGGAGGAGGAACTTGACATCGAGGAAATGTTCCACATTCTGCCCTGCCGCCTCGACACATCTCGTTTGCTATCGCTTGCGATCCGGCCGCAATCAAGCATCATAGGCATACCCTTGTGGCATACCCTGACGCTCCGAGGGCCGCTCGTGTCCGCGCTCGTCGAGTTTACGGCGTTGCGCGAGCTGGACCTGGATTTCCTTTGCACGGCGCAAATGTCTGATGTAGACTATGCACGCATGGCAGGGTCGTTGCCATACCTGCGGAGTCTAAAGCTCGGTACTGCGAACCCATCCATCATGTGGCCAGCGGCAAGTGTGGGAGCGATGATCGCGGTGTTGACATATTGTAAATCCCTCGAGACGTTGCACATCGTGTTCGATGGGTCGATTCCACCTCCAGCACCTTCAGGAGAGCCGGCATGTCAGGAATGGGGTGTAGCCAACAGATACCTTACCAAGCTCCGTGTTGGCTATTCGCCAATCGGAAATGCGACCGTTAATGTCATAGCCTCCTGCTTTAAATCGATCATGCCCTACCTGGTGCAAATCGAATACAAAGATCGGGACGAGGAGTGGGAAGCGGTGCAGAACATATTGAGATGCAGGGAGTAGGTGCTGTTCTGCTCATAGCCATAGGTGTGTGCTGTCCAGACAGCGTTGCACGGATTGGATGGTAATAAAGAGCGCCTAGATCTGTCTCTCTTCTTGGATCGAACCTACCTATCTAGACTTGTGATACTAGGACGTCGACCCTACTTACGCGCAATTGCCCTGATATACTTCGAATCGAGTGCTCTCTCTTATCTCGATCAAACTTTGCTACCTTTCCTTCCTGCCAAGATCTGATTATTCGCCTCCCAGTGGCTTAGGTTAACTCGATTGCTCGCAAGTTCGAGACGAGGTTCGGAACAGGCGTCTCATGTACATCCGTTCTCCAACGTCACGATCTTTGAACTTGAAAAAGCCGGGGAGACGTGCCTCTCCGAATCGTGCACGAAGACGCTACAGATCCTAAGGAGACTTGCGATCGGTCACATACAACCCCCATCCTGTCATCTTCTCCGTTACAGTATCTGTCATCCGACGAGTCCCATGTTCACCAGTGACGAACTAGTCACAGGCGTTATCACGAGCGTTGTCTCGCAGCGGGACACCACGTGGTACTACAAGTACATCCTTCATGGCTCCGGCCACTCTGCAGCTGCATTCAAGAGTGTATGGAGCTACAAGTCGACCGCTAGATGTACTGTAGATAACCACACCGCGAGCGACGGCGACGAGCTGGGCCCACCTCGGTCGATCAAAGGACGTCTTGCCAGTGAGAAAATAGAGCTAGGGAGGTGCAGGTACTCGTGATCGGCCATGACGACCGACAACGAGGTTGTCAAGAGCGTGACGAGACGATCGTGACACGATCTCGCTCGCCCGGGATGCAATTAACGCGCTGACCTTCCGCACACCCTGACCACGACCTACTCGGGCCAGACCCAGACGTAAAGCTGGGTGACGGATCTGAGGTCGCACATGACGAAGGTGGGGAAACAGTCCGAGGAGGAAAGAGGAAGAGGAAGAGTTTGGTCAACCACCGAATTCTGACGCGCTTTGCCTTTTTGGCGTGCTACGCGTCGTGTCAGAGTTTGGGTGTTGCTTGCGCGTCTTCAAGAACTACCCCCCCCACCCCAATGCGGTGTTTTCTGCGTACTGTCACAATCCATCGTATTCGTCTCCCTTGCGAGCCACACAGGATAAGATGTCTCCCACATCTGCGGGCGAGGTTGATATAGACGTGTGCATAGGGCGGGCCCGCGGCTGTACCAAAATAGCGTCTCCAACCGAGTCGAGTGGGGGATGCGAGGGGCGTGGGGATAGCCCTGAACCAGGTCCGTTCAGAACTTGGTGTGTATCTACGGATCTGCCTTCGCCGGGACCGCTGGCGTCCACGTTGATGGCATCGCCATCGTGATCGACTCGTCCACGTTCCCCGGACCGTGGACTCGGATCAGTACTTGGTGTTGGGATCCACCAACGTTCCCAGGTGCCTGACCACCGAAAAGGAACCAGGTCGCCGTGTGCGGTCGTGAAGACATAGGGTGCAGTATGGCCGTTCCACCGCGGCGCATGAAATAGTCGGGCGACTACACGAGTCACTCGAGGTACCGGTCTAGAAGCGTCTCGTCAACACGGACGAGGACGCATTCAAGGGAGCGGGAGCCCGGATGCCTGGACGTCCCCGGAATGCATCGCCCGTTCTGTGTGCACTCATGGGACGGACACGAAAGGAAGGGAATATCCGTGTCGTGCGTGGCGTCCGCGTACGAGATGGAAGCGATGAGTCGTGTGCGCTTGGTGCGCCCGACGGCGCCTAACAATTTAACTGGGAAAAGGACATATCCATCAAGCCCCGATGCGCAGTAAATAATACAAAAGAGTACTTTGATGCTACAGATACTTGAAGTAATAGCTCTAGGGTAAGTGTCAATAAATGGAGAGATATGCAAGTCGTTCGTGTATCTGTCGTGGCTATCATACTACTCACGTTCGCCATACCCACTCCCCCGTCATCTTCTCGACGACTCCAAATTCGAGTAACGGCAACCCCTCTTCGTCGGGTGGACCAAAAGATGACGGCAAGAGCGGATCCGCATTGCCACTCTGTTGACGTGCCTGAGGGTCCACGCCTTTGCCCTTGGCATCAGGTACTGGACGATGTACTGGCGCGGACACATCTGGCATGGCGACGAAGACGCAGATGGCAAGCGTGGCAACGTCCTTTTCGCCGCGGGTAATCGGGTCGGGGGATCCCGGTGCAGCCGGGGGTGATCGGGCGCTGGCAACGGTGGGGGATCTGATATGAGTATGTGACTGTCTGGGCAGTGGTGAGGAGGGAGTGGAGAGAGAAAGGGTGCTTGGGAGGCGGAGTGGAGAGAAGAAGGAGGGACAGGGTTCAGCTTGGAGTGAGCACGGAGATGTTGTAGACGACCATATCAATGTCGATGGCGATAGCGAGGGGGTACAGCGCACAGCAATGGGCTGTGCAGGAAATTCGATAACGTTGGACCCGTTATATAAATGGAACAAAGGGGTGGCAGCTTACCGTAATGGAGGACGTGCCATCCTTCTCTACAGGGTGTATCCAGGTATCCCACAGGACAGGTTTTGGGCCTAGTCGTCGAGCAGAACGATGGAATCCGCCCATGTGATCGAATCGATCATTGAATGCGCTGCGGTCGAACTCGACAAAAAGGCGATCAGTGAAAGCTTGCTGGAAGCGCCGCCTGTATCGCCTGCGGAGAATATAGGATCTAAGAACGAGTGATGCCGAAAGCAACACGAGGACCAGAACTGTGGTGAGGAACGTGAAGCTAGTCGAGTCCATGATGATGGGAGTGGACGAAGATGGACAATATGAGCGACATCCCAGCGAGGGGTGTGTGGGAGAAGCACGCACAGATATAGCGTTGCGGTGTTAGAGTCTGACTGAGAGGATGTCACGGTGGGCGTGCTCGTTCCCGTGCTTCCATTCGTGAGGGTAGTGCTTGGATTGCTGGTCGACATAGTCAACGGTGAGCGAGAGGGACGAGCTGGATGGCGAGGACGGTGAGTAATATTGTAATAGGGACGTATTATGTAATGATCTGATTGATACATGGTGCTGTGTCGAGGTTTGAAAATAAAACGGAGCCTCTGTTGGCGCGACCCTTCCCTTCCTCTTTCCGCCGTCATGTCCAACACCACCTCCAGTCCCACCTCAATTGATCTTCCGAACTCACTCAACCTTTCTCCACATCTATCGGCACAAAAGTATTTCTATGTTTGCACGCTCACCGTCCTAGCCTGGGATACCCTGGTTCTCACTCCGAGATCATACCGGCTCGGTCGCTCAAAGGCTTGGCCTGCACTCAAGATCCTCTACTACTTCCTCCAGGTATGGGTACTCTCCGACTTTATTGTCACAGGTGTGTTTTCCGTTCCAGCGCTTGTCTCAGCTCACATCGTTATTCAGGTGCCATGTTCTTCTCCACGTCCGTGAAACAGGACCCGGATTGTCTGCATTTTTGGCCCTATGAGCCTATCTGCACTGCTATCCTTCTGTTCGCTGCTTCCACAGTGCATGTTATCCGTGTCACCGCCATTTACGGCCACGATATCCGCATTCGTTCACTGCTCCTTTCTCTCTTGTTCGTCCAGGGTGTTGTCACCTCTATCTGCTGCGGTTTCTACCGCTCCGTCCATCTCCTCGATGGCCAAGGATGCATTGCTGGACCTCTGAACAACCAGAGCTGGGTCGGTATCTACTGGCTTGCTCCCACCATCCTTTACGCGACAACCTTTTCTCTCGCCGTCATGCGGTCCCTCCAGACCCTCGAAGCCAAACCTCTCACCTCCTGGCGACTCATGCTTCGTGATCACCTCAATCTGTACGGCGCCATTCTCCTCGTCAACCTCGCCAATGTCCTCTTCTACTTTATCATGACCCCCACCGATTATACCGACCCCATCAAGACGATCGTCACCAGCATGGCAGGGGTTCTCACTGCAACGATGAGCATGCGCATCATCCTCGGTGTCAGAGGTTCCCTCGAAAACGGCGGTAGCTTTAGTTCTCTTGGGTCGGGCAATTCGAGCGGTGCGAGCGCCAGCCTCAGCGGCACTGGTGTGGGTGTCGCACGTGGACGCGGTGCGCCGACATATACCATTGGCGACATCCATACTCAGACCAAGAGTATCGGAGGCGTTCGCGGCACCAAAGAAGAGGGTGCGTGGGATGTCGATAAGAGCTCTGTTGATGTTGCCCCTGGCCGAGATGCCAAGGTAATGCTTCCGATCGTGGGAGAGGACGAATCGGACAAAACGACGTCAAAAGTTGGTGTGCAGATAACCGTCGATCAGCAGGTTGAATACGACGATTTGCCGAGACACCGATGAGCCGGCGACGCTCGCGGACGAGGAGCGTCTTTTGAATCGCACTGCTATATCATACATTGCTTCTCGCTTTCACCTTCATTTTGTTACCCATTCTGACTTTTGGTTAGAAAATTGATACGCGCTTGTCTTGGGTCAACGTTTCGTGTTTGCGTTCTGGAATCGGATGTTAATCAGCTCTCAGTTCTATGCCACCCTTTTTTTATATTTCTGTGTACCTGAAAGCTTTCCCTGCTGCGTGCCTGTGTGTGTACGACTATATACGTGTCGCGAGACAACAATACGAACGCTGGAACAGAGGATCACGGTGTCCACCTCCCACGCCCAGATCTATTTACTCGGTATCGCTCATGTCGAACGATTGTGTTTCACGTACATGCAAGTTGTCGTCGCAACCGGGAATCTGCAGAACGCCGGTGGCAGTCCTGAGGCCTGAGCCTTGGCGGCTTTGCGAATTTAGTATCGGCATCTACAGCAGCTTGCCAGTGGAGCTATCACAGGTTTCCGACGCTTTCACTCTGATCGGATAGCGAAGTAATGTATCGGTCGCCTGTAAACTACATAAATCTACCCTTGGCATGAGCCTCCGTGTTGGAGGGGTGACTTGCCCGATATGGAAATCACCATCAAGGGTTCAGCACACCCGAAATGACAATCCGAAACGTGTCTTTTCGATACCGCTAACCCAGCGCCACACACCCTTACATGCACATGCTTACTACGTGCAAGCGCTGTCATTGTTTTTTCTTACTGACGGCTCGATGCATTTTTATTGCTCCCTTTATTGTTGTTGGGGTCGGGCGAACGCTCCGAGTCGTGTCGTGAAAATTCTGAAACACCTGATCGAACGGGGGTTTAGGTAATCAATCTTGGAAGCTGGGCCTGTGGCGGGTGCGACCGGCGGCGATCAAGATGCGGCCGGGGTGATACCAACATACTTGAACTATCAGTCAACTTGCCAAACAACAAACGGTTCGACGAGTAAAGTGTATGTTTCGACGGTCCCCTCTCTCATGCAGTCCCTACACCCTGGCCGTGCCAAATCATCGACGCAAGTTCACTAGCACAAACACGATACATACGTATCAAAAAGGCACTCCTGAGTAGAAAAAAAATCAATGCTTCAAGCCAACGTTTTCCTCGAGATACGTTACAAATTTACGCGCCACGCTCTCCTCGCTCCAATCTACCGTCCCCCTTTCTGTAGTCCCAAGCGTGATTGCACGTTTGTGAATCGTGACGAATTGACGTTTGAGACGTTGGAGTTCAGAAAGCGTGAGATAGTGCGGCGGCAGGGTGATGCGGGCTGTGAGCGGGGACGACGGCGTGGAGGTGGAGATGTCGAGTAAGAGGCTACCCCCCGGTACAGAGGAGGCCGATTGGGCGGCGATGATGGCGGTGACGAGCGCAGTGGTGGTGCTTTCGAGCGTACGAAGTGCGTCCGTCGGTGCTTTCACAACCTGCGAGAATGGATAACGTCAGGGTTAGGTAGGATGAGCGGCACGTACCGCTTGTGTCCCTGTGTTCGGAGCCTTGACGAGGCCCTGTGTGACTGCGCGCCAGATATCGTCGGCGGGCACGCCAGGGTCTGTCCAGGGTATGGTAAAGAGCGGCGAGTCCCACCGAACCATCGAGGATGGCTCTTCGTATCGCTGGATGAGGTTGTCCAAGCTAACGGGGAGATAGGATCAAGCGTTCGATCGACGGCGAAGGGTTCAAAAAGCTCACGTTCCAGGAGTATACGACTTCACATCTCCCCGCAGCTTGTTCCACTCGCGGCATTGCTCAGGTGGTGCGATTACATAGACCTACTTCTTTGTCAGTCAGAAAACCGACGTACTTCAACCACGGCGCGAAAAGGAGAGAAGCGGCGGACAGCAGAAGGTTTCCAGCCACGCACCGTACACACGCGGACTTTGGCTTCCCTGGCAGCACAGTACATCTGATACCGGAATCCCTTGATGTAATTGAGCGAGTCGACGATGACGATACGGTCGCTACCTAAATGTCGCTGGAGAGCAGTGAACAGCGCCCCTCGGGCTGGCTTTTCCGATGGGCTGTCTTGATGCGTTCGAGAAAAGGTGTATCATGATCATCGTCACCTTGTATGCAAACACTGAAAGACTCACCGTCGTACGCTGACCGCGGAATGTTGAGCATGTCATCGGAGAGGACGGTCACGGTAAGCGATGGACCAGTATAGAGAGGGTCCGCGAGACGCTGTTCGAAATGGTCTTTGATCTGTGTTGCACGGTGGGACTTGCCCGCGCACGGATACCCAGAGATCGTAACGAGCGCCATTCCATCAAGATGGCCCCAGGTCGCTAATCGTGGGAATCGTGCGAGTGGCCAGGGTCAAGTTCAAACGTCAATCAATGACTTTAAATCCTTTTATGTTCGGTTTCAAAGACAGCCGGTTCGTAATAACCGAATTTGAGGACAGAAGATAACCGTGTACTGACATGGCGGCTCTCACGACTTCTCTCGTGGTCCCCATCATGGTGCTGACTACATCCTCCCTCTTCTTGCACACTCTTGCACAGGTAGGCATTGACCATATCTTCGTCAACTGGGGATCAGACCACCCGGCCATGCTGGAAGAGCTCGAGCGCCAGCGAGCGACGAATGGCACCCACGCACTCACAATCGTGACATCTCCCAACGAAATGGTTGCATTAAGCGCTGCACAAGGGTACGTACAAGTCACCGGCAAGCCAGCTGCCGTCATCGTCCACGTCGACGTCGGGACGCAAGTGAGGCCACCCTGCATCATCTTTATACATATGATCATGCACTGATTTCACAGGCGCTTGCAGGCGCTGTTCATAATGCAGATAAGGGTCGAGTGCCTATCTTGATTTACGCTGGCGCCTCACCGTTCACGAACGAGGGTGAACTCCAGGGGTCGCGTAACGAATGGATTCATTGGATGCAGGGTACCCAACATTGTTGTTCGTGAGCGTCCCTGGTGTACTGATGCCGAGGGTTCATAGACGTGCATGACCAACCGACGATCGTGCGCCAGTACATGCGTTATGCAGCTCAAATCGGTTCTCCGGCGAGTTTACCCCATCATGTTCGACGGGCACTTCAAATGTACGCGCCGTGCTCCGTAACGCACCTCAGCCTTTCTCACCTGGTTGTTGTAGTGCAACGAGTGAGCCAAAGGGTCCCGTCTACCTCTGGGGACGGAGAGAAACGATGGAGCAGGAAATAGATTCGTCATCACTGGATAAGCCCATCACGCTCTCCAAATGGTCGTCTGTCCAGCCAACCGCACTTCCAACCTCAGGTACAGTGTATCCCTTTCTTAGTAATATCTCATATCAACCCAGTCTGTCTCTAGCGGTGCAACAGATTGCCGGCGCCCTCTTGGGTGCAACATCGCCCCTTTTGATCACGTCCCACCTCGGACGAAACCATCAGGCGTTTCCCGCACTCGTCACGCTATCGCGCATTCTTGCGCTTCCTGTTTTCCTGACATGTCCCTCAGCGACCAACCTGCCCACTTCCCACCCCTTCCTCGTTGGATTCTCTTACTTGGCGGCGGGGACTCAAACGCCACTTCTTAAATCAGCCGATGTAGTACTCGTCATCGACGCCGAGGTGGCTTGGATCCCGATGAACAAAGACAAGGACGGTGAATATGAGCGACCGAGCGAGACAGCGCAGGTATACGTCATCGATAGTGGCGACCCGCTCAAACGAGGTATCGGTATGCACCACGACGAAGCGGACCTCGTTTGTCACGCCGACGCAGCCGTCGCGCTCACACAGCTTCAGGAAGCCATTGGCACCAAAGCCGCCAACGAATGGTCCAAGCGAACGGAACGTATTCAAAAAATACATTACGAATGGAAGGAACAGCTTCGTGCTGCAGAGTCCTTTCCGATCGCACCGTCGGGTCTAGGTCGTCTCGCACCGTATACGACACCGCAGATCGTGAGCACGCTTCGCAAGGCGATCAAAGCAAGGGGAATTGCCCGCGAAAGCACACTCATCTTGAATGAAAGTATATCCAACTATCCGTTGATCTGGTCTCACATACAGCCTGAAATCGCGGGAGAAGTCATTGGTTCTGGTGGTTCTTCGCTCGGTTGGGCGCTTGGTGCAGGGGTTGGATCTATCCTAGGTGGACGCGCTGCAAAGAAAGGAAAGGCGGCCACGGGATATGAGCTCGTTGTAGCTATCGTGGGCGACGGCACCTTCTTATTCGGTGTCCCAGCGAGTGCGTACTGGATGGCCAAGCGGTATCAAACGGTAAGCATGTCTCCAACAACCCTCGAGTTGCATCCGTCGCTGATGCTGGTTGACGTGACGTAGCCTTTCCTAACCATCGTGCTCAACAATGGAGGTTGGAAATCGCCCAAGTTGTCCATGCTCGGGATTCACCCAACGGGACATGGCTCTAACGCGGTCGGAGACCAGCTAACGGTTGGGTTCGGTCCGGATTGTCCACAGTATTCCCAGATTGCGGTGGCTGCGTCGAATGGATGGGCATGGGGACGGAAGATTAGTGTCGACCTCGCGACGGAGGAGAAGAGCGCGGAAGCGTTATTGCAGGAGACAATTGCAGAGGCGGTACGAGTCGTCGTCGAGGACAGACGGTGTGCGGTGGTGGACTGTGTGTTGGAGAACATTTAGCGTGCGCGAAGAAAGTGGACCGTCAGTGGGAAAGAAAACCAAGGATTTTATTGTATAGTAGTCTAGTTCGTAATGCATTTTATGCATTGACGCCAGGGAGGCAAAGGAACATGGGAAAGAGCGGCTGATGAATTCAGTTTTTAAAGAAAGGTGGTCGGTTCTGACCCCTCTCGGTCTGGGTCGACCATGTGCATGAAAGCTGGAAGAACGACCCCCGACAAGGGACAGGATCAAGAAACCAACCTACAAAATGACCCATCGACTCGGTACGTTTTCTTTTGACGTAGGTTCCGTTGCCGGCTGATCTCAACGAAGATGCCATCAGATGGCGGGTCGAATCATACCTGATCCAGTCTGCGATAAGCACGCGCGTTCGGGTTGAAATACCAGACGACGCGGCTCACTGTCGAGTGGACATTTACATTCTGCCCGAACGCGACTGCAGAACCAACCACACCGACGAACACGCCCTTCCGAGCCTCGATTGGATAGCCCATCCCCAAAGTACCCTGCGCGGTCCATCGCAAGATAGCACAAATCAATCCCAAGGATAGCGCCCGCAGCGACGACGAAAGAGGCGAACTAGAGGAGGAAGCCATACCCATACAAGAAGGAAGCAACGAACAACATCCCCATGACCCCGACATGAGTGTCGCGAAATCAAACGTCGGTGAACGATCCGATACGGGTATCCTGCTCGTCGTGCGCGGTCGACGAGGTCAGTCACCGATGACGCATTCCTGACACGCCCATTTCCATAGTTTTTCTATAACGAATCAACAGCGGTGCGATCCACTACATGCCCACAACCGAGGGGCAGATATCAGAGTGAGAACACGCCCCGCCACGAATCAAAACGAGCACGTTTGATCGGCCATGGAAGCAGTTTCTGCCGCTTGCAGGACGTAGAACTTGCGTTATGGTGCGAGCAAAACGAAGTGGATTGATGATTCAATGTAGGGAGCACTCATATCTAGCCAGTTCGTCAGCGTCGATCGTCATGAAGGATGAAAGCACACTCGTCATACGTCGCTACTGTCTGCTAGCTCGGACCAATCTTTGACTGACATCAGTATAACAAGCTGAGATACCGCGAGAGTTCGTGAACATGTTTGTCGATCTTGCGTATGCATCGGAGTATCGAAAAACGGCACTTTAAAATCACTTTGGAATGAAAAGTATGAGGGCGCGATATGCAGACTGCCCCGCATACTGCATTAGTAGAACCCGGAGCGATAGCTTGAGAGCTTCCATGTGGATGCCTATGGCGTGATGAATCTGGCGACCTGTCGTTGGTTGTCGGAAAGTACTTTTGGCGTCAACGAAGGTTGTATGTGAGCGCAGTCGTTCGAGCACCGGAAATACGTGTACGTACCTGCAATGTCCACTGTCCGAGCAGCGAACGCAAAAACGTGGAGGCTGTCCCATTGAATGTGAGTGTGACGCGAGGAAAAGACGCTTCTAGAATGCCATGTTGGGAAGGTGATGGAATGCACGCATTTTTAGGAGCGATCTGACGCGGACTGTAAACCGGTCGTGAAACAAGTGCTGCAGTCAAGGTACGATGAACATTCACAAATCTGAGGGTAGAATGATGAAGCAAAATGTCACGGATGCTTGACCGCTTGTCTGGTCTTCGCAAGGAGGTCACTTGGGTTGGATGCGAGTAAGAATAAGCGCCAAAGACACGAGGCGGTTGCGACCCATATGAAGAATAAGGAAACGTGTTCATGGAACAGCTTTGCGCACCACAAGTGAACCGAAGCGCCTGGTTTTTTCGCTCTTCAAATTCCACGACTGTGTACCATCGCTGAGGATGTCCTCAACAAAAACAGGTGCATATCAGTTCCGAACAGTGATTGTGTTGAATGCTGATAATCCAGCAAGACCCAACAATATCACTTGAGACCGGTCACTCTGATGCGGTGTGGACAGTCATGTTCCACCCCGACGGAAAGCATCTTTTCAGCGGAAGTAACGATGGGATTCGACGATGGCGACTTGAAGACAAACAAGAGGTTGGTAAACAGACAGGAATGGACGTGAACGCCATCTCTGTGTCAAGAGATCACCAGTGGGTAGTATGCGTGACTGCTCAGGGCGCAAGTGTGTGGGATGTGGAGCTGCATGGAAAGGCCATTGGTGTGGAAGGGGAAAACTCGGTGACTACAGTCGATGTCTCACCAGATTCGACCATGTTTGCCACTGGGACTGGCGACAGGGCAAGTGTTTGGAGCATAAGGACAGGAGAGAGACTCATTGGCCCGCTCGGAGTCCAACACGACAAATTAGTCAATGGAATCAAGTTCTCCCCAAACAGCAAGCACATTGCCACTTGCTGCGACCGAGGCTCCATTCGCGTTTTCGACAGTCGCAATGGCAATGCGCTCATCACCATCAAGACTGAAACAACCACAAGACGAATAGCCACTCCACTTGCATGGTCCAACGACGGCCAGCACGTTTTTGTGGCAACAAGCGATGCCAGAGTCAAGTCGTTTGATGTCTCCACCGGGTCCCAGCTCGCTGAATCACCAATTATCCGCAACTGGGTCGAGTCCATCGCTCTCGCAGCGAATGGCAAATTTATTGTCGCATACGGAGGGTCTTCCATCTTCTTCCTGGACACATCAACTCTCACCCAGATTTGCTCTGGCATTGAGGACAGCAGTTCAATATACTCAATCGCCCTCTCCCCAGACAATTATTCTCTCGCAACTGGACAACGTGGTGGGAAAGTCTCTGTGCATGACCTCGCTCGTATTCTCCCAAGGTCGTATGTAAGTATGTCCATTCCTAGCCTATCAGATCATGACACAATATTAGATATCTACTCTCAACGAAGAACAAGACGAGCTGCCTGCGACCCCGGGTGGTCAGGCAACCGCCTCTAATCAGGTAGGATTTACTGTTTCGTCACCAACATAAGCCGTGCTGACTGTACACCAGGAAGACCACGAGAAATCAAACACAACAGAGCCCAAGACACACAGCGGAGACGGCAGTAGTGATCTCGAGGTATCCGTTCATTCTTTTCTCCCTTCGAAGCAAGTTCTCACGATCACACAGGTCGAGGTTCCATCCAGCGCACCCGCCCCTCAATTTGACTATGATGAGGTTGGTGATTATCACATTATCGTCTTTTCTCCGTGTTGACCCTGCTGGTCCCTGGAGCCACCATCCCCTGCATCGTCTGGCCATCCCCTCGAGGATGACGCACCACCACTGGGTACGTCCCATGCTGTACTACACTTATTTGATACTATATTGTTGACCTCCCCTCCAGAGGCACGTCCGGGGCAACGCCGTGACACTGCGGATCCATCCAAGGACATTGCAACGTTTAAAAGGTGGATACAGGCGAGGATCAAGCAGAGTACCAAGGACTCGGCTTCACACGAGTCTGGTCGAGTTCTCAACAAGTCACGTCAGCCTACCGGTCGTCGATCTCCTTCCCAGCCGTCGGTGAGAGCAGATGTCGTAAACGACGGTCCTTCGTGGATGGCTGCAGGTCAACGTAGACGAGTGAGTGTTCTTGATAGACATTCGGATCTGGCACGTTTAACACATCATCCTAGCGAACGGTCGCAAAATATGCAAAACCAAAGGTTCCGTTGATCCTCGAATTTCTATGGGGCCAGAGGCTCATTAGACGTTACAGAATAAATCACCTAGTACCAAGGCTGCTGGCCCCCGCGATCCAAACAAAAACGCTTCTCCTAGCGGACAAGGCTCTGGAGATCAAACGCTGCAAGCAGGCTCCGTCCGTCTTTTTCTGATTATTGTGTACCATGTTATAAAAGCTCATTTCATATTAGGTTCAACAAACGGCGAATGATCCATCTCCACCCTCCGCCGGGCCGGTCCATCTGACGGTGCGCGTACTTTCCTTACGGTCATGTTGTGGACTCACTCTGGACTACAACAGCAAGAGTCAGGCAGGGCTATCCTCAGGGTGAGGTTTTCGATCGCATTTCCCGCGTGGCTATGTTTTGGTTCAGGTACCAGTGATGGGACGCACGCATCCAGGTGATGCGATACAGTACATATAGATACTGTTCTCAATCGTGAGTTTGTGGAACAGTTTTGTGTCGCCTCACAGCGCTATTATGTATGACTCTCGATCAGTTCGCCCATGCTTGAGCTCGCTAGGATATTTATTCTATGGCCGCTGACAAGGGGAAAAAGTTGGGATTCGAGGAATTGATTCGAGCTGTTGCAAACCCAAGGAATATTCGCCATGACGAGTGTGGTCTCGTATTCATCACAGATCCAAACGCTAGTTGATACAAACGGGGGGAACTCTGATCGCTACTCGTCCTGGCGAACCACCCACATCGATGATCCGTCTCTGCCAGTGGTGATGATACCGATGAGGAGGCACATACACAATTGATTTTGCTCTCCTTGAACGTCGCACACGACATTTCCAGAACAGCACGTTCAGACGGCCTGAACGACCCGATCAACTATCATGTTGGAGTCTACGTAACACTCACCGGAAGCACTTCCACGACACCCAACGCGACCCACCGCAAACCGCTCGTCGGTCATGAATCCGAAGAAGGTAAAGGTCGCGTAAAGCGCAGCGTTTGCGTTCGCTTGGTTTGCTGTGTTAACTTGCCCACCTCCGCCAACTTCAACGCCAGTGAGTGCATGGAATACTTGTGCCAGGACACATGAAACAGACCTAGCAGTACGACCTGGGGAACCGGGTGGTGGTAGATTCGTCGCCACCCTGTCGGACGCTCGAATATCGCATGCAGTTGTTGTGTGCCAGAGTCTTCAGTAGTATGTACGGCCGCTGCCGAGTTTCGCAGCTTCTGCCTGTGCGTCGGACATGATGGTTCCAGCAAGAGAAGACTGAAAGGGTATTTATACGAACCGTCCAGGTGTGGAGAAGGTAGGTCTACACGTGTACTCATTCCGGTGAATCACCTATGGGATCTAAATGTGCAAGGAGTACGGGATGCTCTGGGGGCAACATGCCACGCACCTCGGGCCACCAGCGCTGGTGTCGGTTGCGAGGGGTGTATGCATCTCCTTGAATCTTTTAACTTAAACCACCCACTTGTTAAGGTGTAAATTAATTACTGATGAAATATTACATAAGTGGTGTTTTATTTATGTAAGTAACACGACACGGTCGACCTCCCACCAACTCACGCGATGGTGCAGACGAGATCAGCTGCAAAGGCAATCCAGTCAGGGAAACAACTCAGCGACGATGGAAAAGATACTACCATCAAAAATTCTTCACGAAATGGGGTTCCACCACCAGCCAAGAAACGTCGACGACAAGACGTGGCAGTTCCCAAGAAGCGGCGTCGTGGAAAGCCAGGTGAACTATGCCAACTGAACCTCGACGTGCTATTCATCGTACATGCATTTATTCTCTTTTTCAGACCGTTCGCTCACGAACGACATGTTTCTAGATTGCTGCATACATTCATCCTCTCGATCTCCTGAGCCTTGCGCGCACGTGCAAATCACTTCGAGTTCTTCTGATGGACAAATCTTCAACATTCATCTGGAGGTGCACACGCTGCCAAGTCAAGGGCCTGCCTGACTGCCCGGCCGACTTGACCGAACCGGAGTACGCTAATCTCGTCTTCTACCCTCGTTGCCACGTACGTACAAAATCCACTTACGGCCTGAAGCCCTCTGAGATATGGCACAGAGCTGTGGAAAATATTCCAAGGATCTTTTATGGGAAGTCCGCCGCAGGTATTGTCCAGCCTGCAGAGTTAGACGGTAACATTCCATGGATTCCTTACTGTAGACTTTGATTGTTTACACACCAGATTAGGCTCTGCCGTCTTTCGAGGTGTCCTGAGATCATTCGCAAGAACGACGTGTTGGCCGTGGCATACCTCACGGATGGAAGGGGTATGTGCCATGCTTATTCAAGACGTCACGCTGCTGGACCGCATCGCAGGGACTGTATCGTGGGTTGACAGAGAGCAGAAAAACTCGTTTATGGACGAGTATAAGCGCTCCTCCGACAAGAAGCAATTTTTAAGTGACAGGTGGGGACAACTTGCTATTTTACGTAGGGTTCGTTTGATATACTTTCTCTGTGTTCCGTCTCTGATTGGCTTCTGTAGCATGCACGCGAATATGAATACTGGCAGCGGGACATGGACGCAGAGCGCCAGGACGATCGGAGAATGCGTCTGGAAGAGCGAACCATAAGGTTGGACATCCCTCTTTTCAGTGGCCAATTTTATTTCGATCTCGTACAGCATTTTCGAGCGTCTCAAGCAGCACGGGTATGGTTGCGAGGTTGAGTATTTTGGATGCTGTGTGATTCAATCCACCTGGAAATCCCTTTTCAAGACATCCAAACCGCTCACAGATAAAGGCTAGCTTTCACCGCATGAGATATCCTCGACTCGATGCTGATCCTTGATATGTTAGAATGGGACCGAATTTGGCCTGAGTGGCTTGGCACCATGAACAACTTTCGAACTCGACGGTTAGAGAACGTTGTCTAACCAAATCGCCGACGTACATTGGCATCTGAGTACACCGCCTACGTGGCATCTCCATCACCGAACGCGCCAGCCTTTGACCTTCTTCCACACATGACTGACCTCTCTTATTTCTCTCCTTTTCGTGATCTTATCAGGGCCCCGGAAGGGGAGCCGGAAAGGGATCAAACGAATCTCGGGCTATTTCATTCGGCGTTTGCACAGCTACCTGCACTAGTTGACGAGTGGAGGAAGAACCTCGACGCTGACCTTGCTGAGCTGGTTAAGATTCCATCGCATCTATCTATACAAGACACTTCTGGTGTGGCATCAAACAGTATTAAAACGCGTACGGAATCGTCTCGAACAGCTACAGACAAATTACGCCTGGCCTGTGCATTGCTCTACCGTGGAGATTTCTACTGTGGAAATCACAAAGACATTTTCAGTCATCCTGAGATGTTCTCGATGGCCACGCCTTTTAATGTATACCCAAGCTATGATGGTTCGAAACACACTGGGTCAATTAGGGCCCGATTTTACATTGAGTTTATGGAGGCAGCTCCGTATATCGTCCATGCATGCGGGCTGGATCCAAACGTGGCCACGGTGGGGGATATGGACCGCCGGAATGCTCGAATAAAATGCACGTGTTGCCAGGATCCGCAAGTCAGGAGTTGGAGGGATGCGGTGTGTCTTCCTCCTTGTTAAATGTAATGATCTGTGAGACTGAGCGTTATGTGGTTGCGCTGGACGATAGATGCGGCATGCTCGTTTCAATTATAGGCCCGGTGGGCTGGCAGATTGTTAGTGATGAGCACAAGGGTGCAATGCAGGCTGCCGAGTTGTCCCCCGAAAAGGAACTAGCTTCGCAGTGGACGCGGTGCCTGTTATGCCGGCCTCGTGTATGGGATGCAATGTTGTATCAGGAGACCATAGATCACCTCGAGTCCCTGTGAGCTTTTGTATCGTTGCTCTATGTATATGGTTCTCATCATGACAAATATGAACATAGCCATGATATCGAAAAAGGCGACGTCAAACAAGATGTACACTGGAGATTTTTGTGCATGCCCTAGGCGCGTAAATTACAGACTTGAAGGCTCGAAGCCCATCTGCTGCCAGAACGGAACTGATATTAATCACTTGGCACATAAATGTTAGACACGCTCCGGCCGTAGTATACCTGAAATCAAGCAAGCAAAGTACGATCAGTCTCTGCTGGACATTGAATTTACTGGCTCTGACCATGTGGATAAGTTGCTAAGCTCCGCCTCGTAGTAGAGTCCGTTCCTTTAGCGACCGGGACCGCAGTGCATGTGTGCAACGCTCAACAATCGACGCATTCTGACGAGCGATGCTAGCGTTTTCTTCCCGTCACTGCCTTGACGCACGTCCACATCCGAGTCAACTGTCTTGAGTCACACGCGATTCCTCGTCCCACAGCCAGATGAACTCGTAGACAAGATGCATAGCTTCGGTAAACGTCCACTATATGGCTCAGCTATCGCTGCCATGTGACGCTTCATGTTGGTTCCTGGTACTTATCCGCGTCTCTGACGAGGAGTAGCAGCGCATTGAAGTGATTAGCGGAGAGCTAAACAGATTCGAGCCTTTAACGCCTCCACCGTGACAGGTGAATATAAAACATGAGGAGAGGTGCCGTGTCGAGTTGATCGTTGCAGTGAGAATGCTACCCTATCGGCGAGAGGGCACTGCCTACATTGAGGACCGTTTCGATATCTGCCAATGTTTCTCCTAGGGACTCTGATGTCGGTGTGGGTTCCTGGTGTCCTTGCTTTAGTGGATCAACGAGGCTACGGATCGTAGTAGGAATATGCATGGCGGTAAATCCTATGCAAATGCTGGCTGTATTACACGAGTGAAGAAACGGACGAAGGCGTCGTCACCGAACGTTGAACGCGTGGATTGTCGTTGGCTCAGACAAAAGATTGCGCGCGACACCAAAGCCAAGCGAACATCTAAAGTTTAGATGTACGCTGAGATCGTTTAGATTCTAAACGATCTCGCGTCTCTAGTTCCAGTTCTTCGCCATTGCTAATATCTTCAGTTCAGTAGGAAGGAAATGTGACCGTAGTGCGGACGCAAAAAGCGAATGAGCAGTGTCTGTCCACTGGACTATCTCCCAATGGACCTTATTCTGGGCGTCAGTTACCTCAGCGACGAGCACGGTGGCAGTGGCGCGCATACACTCTCTCACCCTTGCCAACGATCATTATCCGCAACGACAAAGACCTTACGAGAGTATGTCTGCGAATCAAACGACTAGCTAGCTGGAATGACCTAACATTCGAACAGGATACAATTAATCCACGTCGTTGGTTCTGCCCCAATGTCTGAACTCGACACAGAGATCGCTTTCTTCCGCAATGAATTACAACACCATCCTCAAGGGCATTTTAGTCGAGCCGAGTTACTATATAAACTTTCTCGTTCACTCTGCGAGCGGTTCGACCAGAGAGGAGAGATGGCTGACCTCGAGGAGGCACTTGCGTTCGAACGCAGTGCATTGGAGCTTTGCCCGCAGGGGCACCCGCATCGAGCCTTTTCACTGGGCAACATCGCGGCTTGTCTCCATTCCCGTTTCAACCAGCTCGGTCGGCTGTCTGACCTCGACGAGGCACTTGCACTCCAACGCAGTGCATTGGAGCTTTGTCCACAGGGGCATCCGCATCGAGCCGCTTCGCTGGGTAGCATCGCGGCTTGCCTCCATACCCGTTTCAACCAGCTCGGTCAGCTGTCTGACCTCGACGAGGCACTTGCGCTCCAACGCAGTGCATTGGAACTTTATCCACGGGGGTATCCACATCGAGCCGCTTCACTGGGTAGCATCGCGGCTTACCTCCATACCCGTTTCAACCAGCTCAGTCAGCTGTCTGACCTCGACGAAGCACTTGCGCTCGAACGCAGCGCGTTGGAGCTTTGCCCACAGGGGCATCCTGGTCGAGCCGTTTCACTGGGCAACATTGCGAATTATCTCTATACCCGTTTCAACCAGCTCGGTCAGCTATCTGACCTCGACGAGGCGCTTGCGCTCCAACGCAGTGCGTTGGAACTTCGCCCACAGGGGCATCCAGATAGAGCCCTTTCATTGGGTAGCATCGCGAATTATCTCGTTACCCGTTTCAACCAGCTCGGTCAGCTGTCTGACCTCGACAAGGCACTTTCGCTCCAACGCAGTGCGTTGGAACTTCGCCCAAAGGGGCATCCAGATCAAGCATTTTCACTGGGTAGCATCGCGGATTATCTCCTTACCCGTTTCAACCAACTCGGTCGGCTGCCTGACCTCGACAAGGCACTTGCGCTCGAACGCAATGCATTGGTACTTCGCCCACAGGGGCATCTGCATCGAGCCCTTTCACTGGATAGCATCGCAGCTTACCTCCGTTCCTGTTTCAAATACTCAGCTACGCACGACATCAATAACCTCCAGGAATCATTCAAGTTATATTCCCAGCTTTCCGATGTGTCTCCGACAGTCTCCTCCGCTGATCTCGAATGTGCGAAACAATGGATCAAGAGAGCTGAAGAGTGCAAACATAGTACGACCGTTTTAGTATACCAAACATTTTTGCGTCTCAGTGTTCACCATCTCGCCACTCTGCCATCTCTGCCTCAGAATCTTGCATCATTCAGACAGCTCATGACATCTATAGCAGTCGATGCATTTTCCACGTGCCTTTGCTATGGAAATCCCACAAATGCGGTCAAGCTCCTTGAACAAGGCTGTGGTGTCTTCTGGGGCCAGTTAACTCGCCTTCGTTCTCCCCTTGATGAAGTGACAGCATCTGGTGATGCAGGCAAAAAATTGGCAGACAAGTTCACTTGTTTGGCCTCTCTCCTTCGCAGGGTGTTTGGCGCCCATCTCAATGCCAAGTCTCAGTACGATCGGGCGTGCCATATTAACATACAACTGCAGGATACTGTTGCTAATATTTGCAAGCTGCCTGGTCTCTCTCGTTTCCTCCAGCCTCTACTCTTTTCTGATCTCCAGATCGTTGCTGCCAGTGGACCAGTGGTCATCATAAATTCCAGCCAATACAGTTGTGATGCGCTGGTGCTTCTATCCGACCAAGATCCCATCCATGTCGCTCTTCCCACCACAAAAGCGGACGTCTCTGAACTATCCCTTCAACTTCGTTCGCTAATCGACTGCGCCAAGTCCATGGATGTGACAAGGGAAATCACGGGTTTTCTACGAAAGCTCTGGGATAGTATTATTTGCGCAATTGTGGAAATCCTTCAGGGTTGCTGTCCCCCTCGATCACATGTCTGGTGGTGCCCAACTGCCGAGTTCTCGCTTCTCCCATTGCACGCTGCTGGCCTGTTTAGGAAGGGCCAATCGATGCTATCGGATCTCTATATTTCGTCCTATACACCGACATTGACAGCCCTCATTCGTGCTCGACAGAGAACTCCATCGGATCCATCCATGGAACAACATCGTTTCTTGGTCGTAGGGCAGGCGCAGGCTCCGGGACACGATACGCTCGCTTCGGTGAATACCGAGCTGACCACCATATCACAACGTATTGGGTCAATTGCAACACTTACTTGCATTCAAGACGAGGATGCAAACATTGTCGGGGTTCGTGAAGAACTGAACAAGAACGACTTTGTTCACCTCGCCTGTCATGGGATCCCCAGTCAAAAGGACCCGTTCGAGTCCGGGTTTGCAATGGGTGACGGACTATTGAAGATTGAAAACATTATGCAATACGACTTGCGGAACGCCAAGTTTGCGTATTTGTCTGCTTGTCATACAATTGCTGGAGACGAGGAGAGCCCCGATGAGGTCATCCATCTTGCTGCGGCCATGCGGTTCGCCGGGTTCCGTTCTGTCATCGGGACGATGTGGGCTGTCGACGACGCACACACAAACGAGATCACATCCAGGTTTTACGACAATTTAGTGGACGAGCCTGGTCACCTCGATCACACTCGAGCAGCTCTGGCGTTGCACAGGACATTGAGGAGTATTTGTTCGAGCAACATCCTATGGGATCAACGAATCCTCTACGTCCATATTGGTGCCTAGTGGATCTACTTTCCGGTGCGTGCATGTTTTCCACGGTGCATTGTTCCACGAACTGAGGTACCCGCAGTTGCCTTTACCTTAGCAGCTGTATTTCCCAACGCGATCTGTTCGCAGAGACGTGCAATTCCAATTCTTTGCATATGTCGCAAGGACATTGAGACCTTTGATTAATACCTTCCATGCGGTTGGCAGATGCTCTGGCCGTTGCTTCGTGTTAACAAGATACGTCTCCTAATTTACAAGAGCACTACTGAATCGATATCATATATCACTTTCCGCAAACCCCGTCACCATTCCTGCTCAGATATCCATACCGAGCGCCGCCAACGCCTGTGGGTTGATAGGCACCATGGAAACCAAAACTAATGGCACACTCCATACTCGCTCTGCTCCCTGATGCTGTTTGCATCCAACGCCAATAATGCCGGCGCGAAGACCTGGCGTGGCCCTCAGGCTCGACCCCCGGGTCCTTTCAAGTTTGGCAGGGGAGGACAAGCAGGCACCGAAAGTATCGTCATGAGACCTAATAGACTCATGTGGATGAATGAATTTGACGGACCGTAACTCCCGGAGGTGCTAGAAGGTGTCCACCCAGAACGTTGACGAGAAGCATCCGATGTGAAGGACGAGGCTTGTCAGGTGTACCATGGGCACGTTCTGACAAATATGGCATCACTTCGTTTGGCGAGAGGAGCTTTCGAACTAGAATGACCGATGGATCAATCATAGTCGTGTTGCGATGTACTGAAAATAAAGCGCACGTTATTTATTTATGGCCATCGTGCGAATGGGATGAGTATGATGATGAAAATGGTGAGCAAGCGAGGGTAAACGGACCTTCTCGAGGCCTTGACAGGAGGCGCTGGGCGGGCCGCTACGAAGCTCATTCTCGGGGTGGGGCAGGACTCTGGGCTCGGCTACAGTGAGCTGAACGGAAGGAGCTAGGTTGCACAGGCGAAGAGTGGTCAATCCATCAAGGGCGAGCTTAAAAGTCCACGACATGGCATCGTAGTTTTCGAGTTCTAATTCACGGAGCATAGGAGTGTCTCCATTGAAGAGGATAAGGCGATCGACTATTTGATCCTGCTCGTGTTCGCCCGCACCCATCCTCTGATTCTGGTACTTGGATTGATCTTCAGGTGCGGAAGGAGTGGCGCGGCCCACAAAGAGAGTATCGATCAACATCCGCGAAACATCCGACAGCGTGAGTTCGAACCAGAGGCAGCATTCCTGGAGCCCATCGACGTGCATGGCTGGGCTACTCGCGTCATGATTCATGAAGCCGAGTGCCACATCTCCTGCTCTGATCTGTAGAATTGTTACGCGCCGATCCGCAACGCGGTGGCAGACGCGAGCCTGAGATGGGTGTATTGAAAGGTATTCTTTTGAGGTCTTGAGGCTGGACAGCGTGTTGGCAAGTCGGGAAGATCGATCTCCTCGTCGATATATACCATGACGCGCCCGGGCTTTAGAAGCCATTTCGAACGAGAGCACGACAGAGCAGCTTGTGAAGGTGATCAGGAAAAAGGTTACTCGCCGACATGAATATCTGACTGGCACCTTGATCCGTTGTCCGTCGACGAACTTCGTGATGTCGCCTCGGGAGGGAGGCCCCGCAGAATCCTGGCTACGAGGAGGGCGCTACTACACGGCATATCTGACGTCTTTGAGGCGGAGCTCACGAATGCACGAGTCAAAAAGATGGACCGACTTGTGCTCGACTGCATGATCATCGAGCGAGTTCTGGGCAAGTAGCACCGTCACGTAGTAACGCATTGTTCAAGCACGATTTGTTGGGTTGACCACTTCACAAATATCTCATCATAAAAGTACACGACAACTCTCTCGGGGTGTGGTGTCTGATCCGAGTCAGTGAGTCGTCACTCTGGCGTTCAAATCGGACGCTTCGAAGCTCCAGACTTTTGAGAATCGTGTGGTTGGTTAGCACAAAAACGAATCCAAGCGTCTTTCGCTCGGCTAGTGGCATTTTTCGCCCAGCTTTGATTCAATCTAGCAGTCACTAGGCGTTGTCATACTTCCAAGTAGGTGCATCAATTACAACAACTAACCAAACCAACATATCATGGACGAGTGGATTAAGGTGTTACAGTCTACGAGAAGCTTCAAGGTATATCATCTTTCCATCTCTCCATCCACCATATAGTCCACAGTAAGATGTTACTTCACGGGTTCAGCTCAAGTAACGACTGCTGTGTTGAAAATTCAGCGTTTTCCAGCTTGTGCCCTCGCGAGCTCCTGGTCGAGCTCATCGCTCGGGTCGTCCATGACAGGCGTCGGCGGCCTGTGTGCCAGGACGGTGTAACTTGACGTCGCCGTACTCGCGCACCGGCGAGCTGAGTATCTCATCCCGGAATGGGATCGGCTGACTTGGGGCCATACGCGATGTGAGAACAGGACTCACGAGGGAGCGACCGGACGACGGCAACTCACCTGTCCTGGCTACGGATCTGTCCTGCCGATCTTGCCTGTGCGCGTACCTCCTTTCTGAACAAGCTCACTTCAATCAGCTTCTTCATACCCTCGATCGAGTCTTCCTCTTCAAACGAAAAGTCGAATTTCTGCGTCACATTGAATCCGAGGGGGGGAATGAAGGTGGGGAAAGAATGATATAACTAGACGTCCGCGCAGACAGGGAACGAAAAGAAATATACCGTTTCGCAAACGGCTTCGTCGGCCGGATGATGCCATACTTGCAGGTATGGATGGTTCAGCGCTTGCTCGCAGCTCATCGTCTTTGCCTTAACCTCGATCATCCCACCGACGTTGACCTCGGCTGCTCACGCCAATGGGACAGATCCTCACCGAGATCGTACCACGGGAAGACGCTCAAGCGCTCTGCGACACCATTACTCGTCTCCACAATGAATCGGACCCTACTGACGTCGGGTGATGTATCCGCGAGCTTGCGCTCGCCTGGGTGGACTATTACTCCCTCAAGTTCCCGATCTCGTTCTTCCAGGTCAGGGTCGCAGATGTTCGTGCCGCTGGGGACTCGCTCAGAACCGCGCTGGAGCTGTACGAGGTGCGTGGTAGCGTGACTTAGGTGGGGTTGCATGTGTGATGTGTCGGTGGGGTGACCGTGATGTCGCGGAATAGGTCCTGCATGCGATCGACCTGGGTCCGCAGAGCGCACCGTTTGCCGACTTTGTCTCCAAGATGCGGAGCAGGGCTCAGAAGGATACAGAATAAGAGGGTGAGCTTTCATACTGAGGACTGGGCCATGCTATAGACCCGTACATTGACCACCCTGTCCCCTTATTCCTCCACCTAGTGCTCAAGAGTGACGGCATGCAGTTCTTCCAGCATTGGAAACACGCCCGCGCGTTCGCAAATCCGTTCTCGTGGCCAATGCTCCCCACCTGTGCACCCGATATTCTCAGTGACTGGCAGACGTCCAGGTACCAAAGACAGTTTCTCAACTATAGCTGGCTGCAAGCCATCTGTCTCGATCAGAACTGTGAGCCGACCCCGCGCCCGAGGTATGTTGCCGCTAGCATCCGTCGTTTACCGGGAAACATTTTTGCTTTTAGTCCATCGAGGCATTGATGCGATATGAATTTACCCTTTCCCTCGCCCGCCGCGCACGCGGGAGCAAAGTGAAGGATCCGGATGTACTCGTCAACTCTTTACTTGATCTCGGTGAGGCATGTACCCTGTCATTCCCCCCTATAGATGACTATTGACTGATACACCCAATGCTCTGAAATGGAAACCAATTCCGACTCCAGGCATACGCATTGGTCCTGCAACTTACAGACCACGGCAGACCACCCAAAGGTCGGCCGTGGTGTGGAGCCACCAATATAACTTCGCGTGTTGTTCTGTCGAGTTGGTAGACCAGCAGTTGAATTACATTTGCAAGATGGGAAGGGTATGTGTCGACTCTGTCTCTTCACTTGGACGTGCTGATATCGATGCATGTAGCAATACATTGCGCGATGGCGCAATCCGTTTGCGACGGCGGCGTGGATCCTCGTTACATTTATGCTTTTGACGTGAGCGTCTGCTTATTCTCGGCCTCTCTCACTATCGTCTCATCTTCCCTCGCTCACGCACCAGGACGGAGATGGAAGGATGGCTAGGCTGCTATAATCCATTCCCCTCGTGCGCCATGGCTTCCCGCCAGTGTGTATCTTGCCCGTGTGGCGAGGCGCGTATTACAAGAGTATGAACACGGTGAGCGAGAATTGATTTTCAAGTTTTTGTTGACACATGCCTTCCTCGTCACCGCATAACTCTCCCTCTCCCTCTCGCCTCGAAACAGGCCTGAGAAGGCGATATCCAGCCCCTGATGAACGAGAGCATCAAAGCGTCGCTGATGGATGTCGAGCGAATGATGGCGCGACATTCCTCCGAGTCTGCGTCTGCGTCTGCGTCTGCGTTTGCGTCCGTCATCACTTTTCTCTCTCAGATCAGCGAGCGAAACTTGTCGGCTACCAACTGAGAACTGGTCAGGATTGGTTCTGACCGGTTCTGACTGGTTCTCGGCTAATTTCATTTCTCTGATACGCTTGCCTTGTTTCTACAGATTCGTGTACTTTCTTCTTCTCTCTACGATGATGAGTGATTTCGTTGGATCGTACTTCTGGACTGGACCATATTCGCTTTCTACGGTCGATGCGATACCGCGATGGCATGTTTTAGTTTTAGTTGTAGTTTTTGAATGTGTCCCAATGATGCAAACATTCTCATATTTCGCTCCGTCCACAGAACAAATACATTTTGAAAATATCACGCAATATCGTGCACAATTGCTAGCAAGGTCATAGGCGGCGTGAGCCGCCCCCTAGTCGATATCTCAGGTGGGCTGTCCCTATTGAGACCGGAATAATAACGGGTTCTGCCCTCAGTCGAAGAAAGCGTAATAGAATTGATTATGAAAAGCTAGACATCTAAACTCCTCGCAAGAACGTTATTCGACCCATCGATTACCAGGACGAACATATCACCATCAACTCTGCATCACAAGATCGTATAGTGGCATGCAGCGTGCTCGACTGCAAACTTAGTGTTGAGACATTTGAGCCAGGTAGTCAGAAAGCTGTGTAGTTCATGTCAGTGAAATTCAAACGCCGGGGGGGTTAGTGGACATACCTTCAAAGCGCCAGTTCGGATGCTCTCACCCACGTTTTGAACATCAGGGTTAGCCATCACTCGGGCGATGGCATCTCTCGCAGCAACCTCGAGATTCGCAAGGTTGCCGTCACCCAAAAGCCCTCCCTCAGACAAGCCGCGCTCGAGTTCTTCGTCTTCTTCGCGGCCAAAATATTGATTCGAAGAGATCGAGGTTGCCCCTTGGAAGTTGGATAGCCGTTGTTTGGACTCGGCAACGAAAGTAGGGTCGAAATCATTTCGTCCAAAGAACATATCCGAAGAAATGGCCTTCTGAGATCCGAATTTTTCCCGTGCCGTCGTAGGTGTGTCGTCACCTGGTAGGCTACAAGTGAGATATGCTCAGCCAAGGGACTCGAAGATGGAATGTTTGGTTACGCACGTAGATCGCGTACTGGACGCTGTCTGTGACGTAGTGGGAACGCCACCAAAACCTAGTTTGCGGAAACCCATTCCCAACCTCTCAAGGTCCTGGCTATTTCCTTTCTGGACATCCACTCTGTCGGGTATCGTAGTCGTCGCTGGGCTAGTGTTGGCAGCTTTGCCTTTCGCATCCGCTTGGGCGGCCTGCTCGACTTGTTGTTTGGCACGTTCTTCCTCCTCGCGCTGCCGGTCGTATCCAAGCTGCTTGATGCGTTCAGCTTCTTCAGCAGCTTTTCGTTCCGCCTCGGCAAAATCAATCGGTGCGGCGGCCTTCTTCGCTCCAAGACCTCCGAGCTTACTCTTCTTCGCAGCGGCGGATGCGTTAGTAGCAGTTGGCCCTGAAGAGTTTAAGCGTGAGGCCCCCAGTTTCGCAGAACTATTGACTGCGGAGGAAGAGGTTGATGTTACCACCCGGGCAACAGGGCGACCAACTACGGGTGGGGCTGTGCCTGTGGTGGAGGGAGGCGTAGGTTTAACTGGGGCGGGTTTGTCCCAAGAAGAAAAGAAATCGTCTTCCGCCTGCGAGGAGGAGTCATTTGGTTGGGACAAGTCCATTCCGTCGACAACGACCCGGGTTGAGAATCTAGCAACCGGAATAAGCGTCATGAAAAGTGCAGGATTCAATGATACATACTTGATGACATCTTCCTTAACGCGCTTGGCGAGTTCTTCCCTGTAGAGCTCCGCCGTTCGGCTCGTATACTTTTTCTTCGGGTCAGTGTCACTCAAGAGGGAGGCGCCGCCATGACGGGTGAAGAATTCTGTTGCAGATGCATTTCCACCAACTTTCATAGTCCGTAGTTGGTTCAATTGCCAACTGTCCAGAGTCGTCGAGCTGTTCACTCCGGAGGTTTGAGGATATATGGAGGTCAGATGATATTGTACCCACCGCACAAAACTGATATGCACGCCCATATTCCGATGTATGCTAGAGCAGTCCAGGCATATATAAACACCAAAAGTGACACTTGACCAAGTTGGGTTCCGGGCTTGACAGTCGAAGCATGTCTATCGATGATCATGAAGGTGTGAGTATGAGACTAGAAACTGTATGTCCAACCTTGTTTCCTTTCTGTGCTCTGAGCACATTGAATAGTTTTTCTGACTCTGCTTTAGTAGGATCGCCCATCGTCAGGTGTTAAGGTGCAGGTTGGAAGTCGACCTGCGTGATGGCGGAAGGGCTGGATATTAACGTGTAATGTTCCGGGGTCCTCGGTTTAGGGCATGCGGTAATCAGGGTCCCCGCCGCCGACTTTGTCCTTGTTATCCGATACCCTCAATCTGAATTTTACTTTTTCAACTTGCATCACAAACCTACCACGTACATGATACACTTTGTTCACTAACGTGGCCTAAAGATACATCTGCACAATCACCGAAGACTATGCTTGATATTACTTTGTAAGTAAAATAGTCAAGTGCAGCGTGCTCTGTCTAGATACGTGGGTCGATGTGGCGTTCTTTTTCTTGCCTGTCGTGGCCCCACTCAGTTGTGCCTGGGCTGTCTATGTTTTCCCGAACCAGATGCCGCCCGAAACAAACCGCTTTTGACCAACTGGTCATTCGAGCAGGCTTTAACCAGAGATGTGACTTACTCTCGTCGTACCTGCAACGGAGTTGGCATGCCAGATACCAACCACTACTTTCGTTGGACTCGTGTGACGAGTAGTCTGCAGACTCTGGCACAAGTCGAAAGGTTAGCCAACTACAATTCCAGCAGGAGGTTCTGCAGAACTTTGTGATGCGCCTGAGGTAGCGCAGTGTTTTGCGATCGTAATCGCAATGCTCGGCGTCACCGACTTCTAACCCATTTGCTCATGAACGTCTCAGGGACGGCTGTTCAAGTCATATCTGTCCCAGTATGGCGGGAAATTCATTACTTTTCCTGTTCACTGGAAGCAGGGGGTGTTATCTGATAGTTGGATCGCAGTTCACCCCGATTGGCTTGCTGACTGGGGTGTTGTTCTAACTGTTTTCTGGCTCACCTATTTCGCCAATTTGCACATCGTTGATACGTGTACCACAGACGACAGGTGTGTTCTAAACAACTCCTTCAAGGGTCTAACCTGCCTCTAAGAGCTCAGATTTATTAGCTCTCATGACTCGTAAGGATGATAGTAAAAGCGCACGAAATTCTTCGACAGAGGGTTGACAATAGTGTAAATTCGCGGCGGCTAAAAAGAGATCAAGGACTATCACGTTGGCCCAAGGATACAGGGACGCGCTGGATGTACTAGAAAATCCAAACGAGACGTTTAACACGATTCCGAAATGGAAAGGTTTGTCGGGATCGTAACGCAGCCTCTTCGGAATTTGGAGGATTGCAAAGTCGGTCGAGGGCACGTTGATGTCAACTTTATCAGCAAAGGGTGCTGGGCTCAGTGCACCGACCTCAGTTTCGTTGGTCGAGGAAGCCATCGTTAGGAATGTGGAAGGCGTTTTCAGTCGAATTATCAGTCTTTTGATATCACCTACAGTGAAGTATCAGAGTAGGTGAATTTGTCACTTTCGAAAGACACTGTCGAAGACAGACCATCTCTGTGAATGGCAGGATACGAACGGCAAAATCACACACTATTTCAAACGGGAAAAGTGGACGGTAGACAAAGCAGCTGGATCGATATGTACAATGAAAGTTTGATTGGCTTGACACAGTGGTTCGTTGGCCTATTGCACAGACCAAGGGATACCACCTGGGACGAAACGGGAGACGGTCTTTCCGATCTCAAGCTGAAGATGTGAGGTTTTGTGTAATGTGGGTTTAGGCACCGGCCCCAGTCGTAGTACGCTGAGATGTTACCATGTTAGTGGCGGCTTACCCTCACTTTACGGTGGACCATGTCAGCCATCATTTCCTGAGGTTCGCAAGCGATGCCCTGCAGTACGGAACTCAAACATGAAAGTAAAAGCGCGCCGTTACATGGTCGATGAGTACTAAGGATGGTGTGTGAAGCGCTAGCAATATGATGATCACATGTTACAAGACAACTTTAATTTCCATAGTTATATGTAAGGTTGCTTTACACTCGGTGCCTCGAGGCCACTGGCACGTCTATAACTTGAAAGCCTTTGTCCAGATTCAAGTATCAGACCTCGTCTACCGATCATTGCCTTCACTTTGACTCCGACTCAAGTTCACTCGAGACATTGTGCAGAGACAGACGAGCAATCCCGGCTTGGGTATTATGGCTTCATCAATTGCCGTTATTTCGACAGTGCTATCTCTCGGGGCAGCATGGTTCTATTTCTCCCCAGATCGGCGACAAGAACAGAGGGGTTCAATTAACTTTGTGATGACAGCAGCAGTCGGCCTGCACACCCTGCTCGTACTATCCAACCTCGCGTTACGCCGACCTCCAAACCTATTCGTGCGATTAGGAATACCCATAAACGCGCCAGTGGACCATATAAAATCTCTGCTGATGAAGGAGGCTGGATTCAACACGATGGGGGAACGAGGCGCAATCACTGTTCCTCCTGAAATTCCAAAGGATGTCGACGCATTGCTCAGGAGGCTCGGCGTATACGGAAGTAGAGATATATACGTGAGGTACGTGTGTTCGTCTCTCCTTCGAAACACGGAGCTCACGAAAAGCAGGTTCGGGCAACGTGCCATGCAAACGTGTTCGTATTGTTCCTCGACCGCCGACTATACGATTCTCATTCTGTCTGGCATTCTTCTCGAGTACTTGCGAACCGCTACGCTACTCCTCTTCTTAACCACCAATATCAATGGCCGACAGAGATGGAGAACGAATGTCCTCGGCGCGCTCACATGTGCATTCCTCGCTGAGGTCTACGTGTTCACCTCCGCTAGCGCAGTGCCACTCGAAAAAGAAGCCAACAGAGCGTTCATGGTACGTTGGCATTAGTACTACGACGCGTCCACGAGTCTTGATGATGAATTATGACCAACGCAGTGGCACGACAATCTATTCCTGGCTCGCAACGTGCTTTTCTTGGTGCTTTCCCTCTTCATTCAAATACTCCCTGCCATCTACCCTCCCCCTCCAGCCGCAGTAGCGCTCGCTCCTGCGCTCGGGGGCCTTGAACGTACGCTTCATCGTGCTCATCTTCTCAAATACTTTCGTCAAGCTGTCCTGAGGCACCCATACACCCGTGAACGGATAGTGGAATTCTGGGCCAATGATGCTGCTGAAGGTACAACTGCGCGAAGCAATCCAAACGTACAGACGACCGCATCCAAACTAGGGTTCGGGTTCGCTACACCGACTGGTTCCGGAGACAAAGGGGGGCAAGAAAGCATATTGAGGGTCAATGCGAGGATGGCGGTTCAGTCGTTGAAACCATTATTTATACCCCCACCAAATTGACAAGGAGTACGAGGCGAGACAGGTGATTCTTGCGACAGATGTTCGCTGTCGAACTATGAGTGAATAGAGTAAATACAACCGCAATGATCTCTAAGTGTTTACACACCTTGCGTCATGATAGCACAGGGTTGCCAGAAGCTTGGGCAACTCTTCATCTTGCGGATAACCCACAGCTCTCGCCAAAGACAACATCTCGTCCCCAAGAATAGAGACTTTTTCATGCCCGAAGCAACTTGTCAACCAGCTTGTTATTAATTTGTCATAATTTTCCCTTGAAACGAAGGTGTCATTTACTGACACATCCTGCGATATTGCTGGTCGAGTGGGACTGTGCAGACGGGAGAGTGCGAGTGAATCTACTTGGGCTGGCATCGCTACAATGCCTACACTTTCCCCCTTCAGCAAGTGTTACATTAGCTATAGAAACCAACTGCTTACTATGGCTTTCCCTTGGGGGGCTCAGTGGAGGATCATGCGTTGTAGGTTCGTGTGCTCGAGTGCGAGTGCGTTTTTCAGCGGGAGGAGGTAGGATCGATTATAGATGGTGGCAGTTGGGCGGGAAAGGCGCTTATCACATTCTTTGAAATATGTGTGGTACAATGGGTGATCGGCCAGGTCCTTGTCGTCCGGTCTGACAACCTTTTCCCAGTCCGGCCAATATTCTGTGGAGTTCATCACAAATAGGTTTTCGGTAATAATGGTCTCGCAGACCGTCACCTCCTGGCTGGGGGACCGCACGAACCCTTTCCTGTAGGAACGCTGGTTAGCCAGAGTGTATACTTGATCGGTGTACTTACTAATTGTTCATAACTTGAGCTTTCGCTTTACGACAAGTGGCCCAACGAACGTTGTTCATGGAGTGGGCGTGGTCGCTGATGATTATGCGGCCGATGTTGTCTACAACATCTTTGATGAGGTCGTTGGGCTGCATGTAGAACTTGTATTCGCGTGGCCAGGGGGAAGAAAAGGATGTACAGTGCTGCAAAGAGCTATCAAGTGTTTAAAGAACTTCGGGTTGGTCCAACCGCTACGTAAGATCTCACGAACTTGGCTTGGAGTCACTCCTGTAGCAATCTGAATAATGGAACGAAGACCCACTTTGGTCGAAGTTGGAAGGAATTCCTCCTTTCACCTGCATGCACGCTATGGTATAGTTCGAGTTGAGTTTAGGACATGCTTAGTCCGTTCCGACAGAACAGAAACATTCTCACAGGACAATTGTCACGACACATGTTGGAGAGTCCCGAGAGATGGATATCGTGCCCGTAGCAGCAAACACGAGAAAGAGCAGGGATTGGCACTCCGTGCTCGCTCCAGACTGTCGATGTCGGCATAGCTCTTCTTGAAACTCTGTCCAGCTCGGTGGCACAATTCGGCAACTCTCGTCTACATACAAACTTCTGTGTATAAACAACGATGCGGGTGAAAGGATAACTCTTCTCGTAGTAGTGACTAGTCTTGAAGTCGTCGGAGTACTAACTCATGGCTGGGTGGACCTTACCTAATCGGGATTTCTGTAGAGTCCCAGCTCGTCGACTCGGACACCCATTGCGAATGCGGCGATGATCAGGTTTATACTGGTGCAGGTGAGTTCATTCCAGTTCATTCGGACGTATCCTTCGAACAAGAGTTTAGAATAGGCAGGGGAAAACTCGGCTGTCAAAGTGGTATGTACCATATGACGATGAGGAGAAGGTGAGGTACTTAATACCTTGATAGTATCAGAAATGCACCATAATAACCATGCTTCGTCTAGGTGAGGCTTCGCGGTGAAGTACACAGACTAGTCGCGCCTCGCGATCAGAAGTACCAGTCCAACTTCGTAGAGGTCTGTCGTTGTGAGGAGTGACAACGAGCTTCCTCTCATTCACATGGCCCACAGTTCAAGAACCACAAGATAGTGTACCGTCGCTATGCTGGCCTTTTCTTCTGTGTGTGCGTCGATGCCAACGATAATGAACTTGCCTATCTCGAAGCTATCCATCTCTTCGTGGAGATTCTCGGTAAGCCCGGAGCTTGTTGACAACCTACCATCTTGGGGTGGCTGACACACCTTTTTCATGCTTTATCCAAAGATTCTTTCTTCGATAACGTGTGCGAGTTGGATCTCGTTTTCAACTTCTATAAGGTTAGGAGCATCCTTCGGTCGTACGTGTTACCCCCTTTCACCCACCGAACCTATCAGGTATATGCCATCCTGGATGAAATTTTCTTAGCCGGTGAGATCGAAGAGACCAGCAAAGATGTCGTTTTGCAAAGGCTAGATGAATTAGAGAAGCTAGAATGAGTTCTTGGTCGCACGCCCCTGTACGATTCTCACCCATGATCTACCGACCCCGAATTATATCGGATGCTGACATTTTCCACTGGTAAAAGATGATATGATTGCACGATCCAGATAGTTTGAATGACAAGTGGATTTTACACCTTTTCGACGTAACAAGTTTTGCCCTACTCCCACCGAGACGCTTCTTGTCATGCACCACATACATAGCCTCGCTACCAAGCTTGAAAAATACCTATTGAAGCTGCGCCCACGAACCTTCATGGATAAAACATACAAATGGAGACTCTGGAGGCATACCCATGTTTGATCCTTCCCTTCCCTGGACGTGAGTATACAAATGAGTACTTGTGGTGAGAAGATTGAAACGATCGTAGTTCTAAGTAGGTCAAAAGTCCGCTATCAGGCGTCATGCATCATGACTTGTTAGCTCCAGACCTCAGTGGGGCCGGGCGTTTGTCAATGCGGTCAGATGTGATTATCGAGTGCAACAACATTCTTCAATTGGTCAAAGTTTATCCGTTATGAATCTGGAAATCTTCCGACTTCACACGGGCAATATTTTGTTTCATCGGATTTCATCGTGCCTCGCCTTCTTCCGCACAACAACATGGCTTCCCAAACTACGGAATTGGTTTGGAAAACGCTGCTCGTTTCAAGAATTTCCGCTTCTTTCAAATAGAGCACAGCATCAATGTATCACGGTTGATCACTGGTCGCACTGTGACGTTTCATGCGTTGATTCCAGTGAGAAGTCCCATTGTAAAGATGTCCAAGTACATAGTGTACGGCTGTGTGTCCTGTCCCTAGGTGCGTGGCGTTGAAATACATTTGTCCGTAATTCATGCTGCTTAGATTCTATTGGTAGAGAAGGGTGCGCATGGTGGATCCGAATACGCCACCACATGGTTGTTCAGAAGGACAATCCCTCGTTCATGGATCCGTCAGCCGCTGACCTAGAGAAGACACAATACGATGGTAACAATATCCCAGCTTGGGATGAAACGAATGTTTCGTCTTTCAAGTCGGCGCCAGTGTAACCGAGTCTGCTTTGGAATCCCCACCAACATGTGCTCACACGCTTACCTGGCGGAAATAAGACATTCAAGAAGTGTGAGCCATTGAAAGGTGATTCAATCTGGATCTAATTTCATTATCTGGGCAGGGCTGGTGCACCTAAGGACACACTATCTGCAAATTGCACGCGTTCACTGGGACATGACATTGTCAGCCAATTGTTGAGTTCTCACATGGACACGCGGATGCCCATGATTTTCGCGTGGGCATTCCCACTGGTATAGTAACCCAGCGATCACGACATCAAATCTCCCAATTCCGAGTGTCCCTGTTCCCTCCACGTTACAGGCCGACCACTCGGATAGGTAAGAAATGGGTCCCGAAGCCAAACTTGCTAATAGTGGGAGCGCACAGGATCAGCAATGATGTGATCGTGGCTATTCGCATCCGGCGTTGTTCCCGCACCCCATTTCCAGGGGCAGGCGCTTTGGTGATGACGATAAAACTTAAAAAGGCCAAGGCAGATTCTCTGTCGGTGGAATATTTCACCATTTGTCCACCACGCAATCTCGGTTATCATTACGCGTCCGTGTTTGCCATTGCTGGGCGGTAGCAGTCTCCAACAGTCTCCTCCCAAAGTCAACGCCATTCGGTCTTGATCCTGTCGTTCATTCTGCTTCTCACTTGGTGCACTGTCACGACCGCTGGATCTAGCTGGTAAGTAACCGGGCTTTTTTTGTCGATGGGGAGTTTCACTTGATGAAATGCTTGTTCCCAGGTAATGCAGAAGATCATCGTCACATGGAATTGTCGTTAGAGACGTATTGGGTTATCGTCAAACACGTGGGAAGTAGAGCAGACCTCTGCACCCTCTGCAGGGTCAACAAGAGGTTTCAACTGGCAGCAGAACGGGCACTGTACAACACCAACTACGCAACGGATATGTGGGACACCTTCGGGATGTGCAAGCTATTCACGAGGACTCCCCGCCTTGCGGGAATAGTTGAAGCTCTGACGCTTTTCATTGGCCACGAGGATGACGGTGACAGTAGTCCCCAATCCGAGGTCCGTTTCCCGAACGACTTTTGGCCAACTGTATCCGAGGCGCTCCATTGCATGACGAGACTGCGTTTCTTGAACCTCCACATCGACAATGGAGGCGACGCTGCTCAGGCGTGGATTCTCGACGGCACCGCATTCCGTCTTCGTGGCTTCCACTGTGACCTGCAGTGGGATGCTCATCTCGTATCATTTCTGAACACCCAGCCCGACATCGATGACTTGTATATCGTAGACTATTCCGTTCCTGAGGACACTGCGCATAGCTCCACGTCTATATCGTTACCCCTCGACCCTGGCGCGCTCCTGAACTTATCCACCCTGGAATGCACCTTTGCCGAAGCCGCGTGTGCGCTGGTTCCCACCCGACCTATCTCCCGACTCAAAACATGTTTCTCTAAAACCCGACTGCCAGAGAAGAGGGAGGAGTTGTTGCTCCTGTTCTCGAAGTTGATGGAAACGACATGTCCTCTTCGTTCGCTCGATATCGCTGACTCGAGCTACTCCGAATCGTTCTCCATGGATCTCCTTGCTTCCGTGGTGAGGTTGCAGAGCCAAGTCCACGACTTACGGTATCTTGGAACGCTTGTCCTGCCCATAGATGGCCACGTTGTACGTAGCTCTGTGTCGAGAAGGTCGTTGTCGGTTGACATCCTTTATCAAGCGTCTCAAGTTTTACGGGCATTTGCGGATACTCCGTTCTCTGGAGTGTGTTGAAGTGGACGTCTCGGAGTGGGAACCACCGCCACCTATTCCGACAGGGGTGCGGGCACTGGCAAGTGAACTGAGGCTTTACTGTCCGTCACTCCGACGGGTAATATTTGTCAACGATTTCGAGAGGACGGTCGTTGCCGCGTCCCATGACACCTACACTTCAGAGTACGATACCAACGCGGAAAATATCTGGAGAGAATTTTAACTGGTATTTTCGTTCGGAACTTTCCCTCGAGTGTTGCCATGCTAACCTCGTTCTATTTCTAGAGCTTCGTTGCCCCTATCGTTCGTTGTTGTTTGCCGTTCTTCGTGTTCGCCGCATGTAGCCATTATAAAAACCATCGCCTGCTGTAACGATCCCGTGCCATTGACTAGCGATGGATGGTTATATCGGGAGGCGGATCGTTGTCGTCTTGGAACGACTCGCATGCAGCCATGGACATCCTCGGCCATGAGATCACGTGATCGCTCTTGACTCAAACTTAAGCTTGACGTGTGTTATGTAACTCTATTTGACTTGCTATCCCTCATAAGCTTTGCTTCGAACTCAGACAACACATGATTACCAACGTATGCCAGCATGCATCGGGGAAGTTTGGAGCTTACTTGCTAGCATGATAAACTACGTCGTACGTGGGTAACTTCTTATAGCCAATCGGCATATCCTTGATGACTTGTCTTTACGAGATGAGTGGCCGATTTAACGGCAAGTCGAAGTAGCTCACTTTGATCACTGCCCGTTTCTGATGGCGACCGTGCTCGTGCTCGCCGAGATGTTTGCCTTTTGGGTCCAGCCCGTCCGCGAACCGCATGCGTCGTCGACTTCTGATGTGAATGAGGGTATTCGTGCATCGAGTCACAGAACGCTCTCCGAATCTGCAAGGAATACGCCGTCGTGCACTTTCTGGTTCACCGCTGGACCCTGACTGACGGACGGACAGGTATTGATGTCCTCCATTCTAGCAACTTCACATTACGGCCTTGTGGCAGAGGCACATTGCGCAGCGGGTCTCAAATGACCACCCTCTTTTTTCTTCGTGCGTTTCTTGGCGGGCCATGTTGTTGTGATGTGACGTTCTGACCGAAGAGGGCGGACATATATTCGTGTGCGAAGAATCTCTCCCGAATAGGTCGATGAGGCCCAGACCAGAAAACATGCCATCTGGCTCTGTGACACCCAAGGTTAGCTGGAGTTTGTTCATTTGAAATCGGTAACAACCAGGGCCGGGAGCTGACTTGTAGGGCGTGGTCGATACACCACCGGAATGGTGGTCGAGCCTAAACTCGTCGAAAGCGGGCTCGGACGGTGAGGGCGTACCTCTAGAGACTGATAACGTTCGTACTCGGTGCACATTTGTTGATTCATCGAATGTCCACCGTCTGGTCGGTGACTGGAATCGCCTCCGTGCCATACTGTGTCGTCTTGTTATCAATGTGTGGTGTTTGTCGCCGTGGCGCTTCGCCGAGCGTTTGGAGTTCCCGTGTCGCTCAGTCGAATGCGCATTTCGAACCGTGCAGCGATCGCCGCCCACGTTCTACGTCACCGTTACAGTTATGATGTCATTTGGTGCGCATGTCATCATCCAACTACTACAGTTGCCTAATGCGTATGGTGCTCTTGGACCGTATATAAAGGAGGGCGGGGCGACGATACCCTCCAGTCGCGTCTTTTCCCTTCTCTACTCGCATCTTTCAGATAACAACAACAACAACCAGCATCATGAGCCAAGATCCTAGGTGAGACGATTTGTGGACGAAGAATGAGGCTGACACTGCACCGTAGCAAACTCTCTGCCCAGATGCATTCTGCCAAGGGATCCGTCGTCGAGAACGTACGGTCTCCCCACATCGCACCGGAGAGGATCTGACGTTTATCTAGGTTGGCGATATGGCGGGCTCCCAGGCCTGGTCGCAGGCGGGCAAAGAGGAACATGCCGACGGCGAACAGGAACAGCAGGCTGCTCAGGCCAAGGGTTACACGAAAGGCGTCGCCGACAGGTTGGGCGGTTACAAGGACTCCATCGTTGGCGCCGTTAGCGGAGACAAGTCTCAGCAAGCTGCTGGTAAGTGTTGCAGATGGAGGTTTTTGTCTCGCGTTTTGATGATTGCGACAGGGAATGCGAAGAATGAGAAAGGCCAGGCTCAACAGGAAGTTAACAAGCCCACACGCGATTAAATACTGTATATGTAGATTCAGGTCGTTACAGAGCATTGTGAATCGGAAGTTTAATGTAGACTGAATCATCCCGGAGGACAGTGGTGATGTTACATTATTTAAACTTGCGACCAAGACACGCAGTTACGCCCAACTCTGTGGATTCTTCAAGACATTGACAATCCGCTCTTCCTCGCTTCCTGGCTCCGTCCCCAGCTCCGACATGTACTCCCACCTCGCCGTTTCTGGTAAGCTCATTAAGATGCTCTCGATCCGCGCGGAAGGCGTCTTTAGTCCAAACTTGGTGCCCCTATCGCACACCAAGTTGAACTCTACGTATCTCCCTCTCCGTAGAAGCTGCCATCGACGATGATGGTCTGTGGGAACGTCGCGTTTCTTCTGCAGAAGGGGGATGTACGATGGAATGAAGGCGTTGCCAAGCTGCGAGATAAACTCGAAAATCTCCTCTGGGTCTCTTGGCCTCTTGACTTCCTCCGAGATGCGGGCGTGCTTCTCATCGGAGAGGTCGTCAAAGAACAGACCCCCAATTCCGCGAGCCTCATGCCGGTGAGGGATGAAGAAGTATTCGTCGCACCATTTCTTGAATGCGCTGTGCAGCTCGTCATTCTGACAGGCATCCTTCAAAGTCTTGTGGAAATGTCTCGCGTCCTCCTCATCAAGGTAGGACGGCGTTAGATCGCATCCACCACCGAACCACCAAGCGATGAGTTTACCCGACTGATCTCCTTCGCCTACTTGTTCAGTGATTTCAAAGTAGCGGTAGTTAGCATGCACAGTCGGCTCGAATGGGCTGCGAGGATGGATAACGAGACTGATGCCTGCAGCGAAGAATGGGAGACTGGTTTTTGGGTCGATCGGGAGGGAAGAGTGATCTGCCCGCATCTCTTTGATCGCGGCCGGAGGGAGAATGCCGTATACGACGGACACGTTCACGCCGGCTTTCTCGAGTTTGGTATGGAGCGTCGAGGTGGTCTGACCACCATCGGGTGTGCAGGCGAAGACACACGATAAACCTCTCCCCCCTGCTGCTCTCGTCCACGCGTCACGCTTGAACTTTGGCGCATTGGGATCGAGCCGTTCGAGTGCAGCGACGATATCGTTCTGGAGACCGTCTATGTACGTTTCCACCTTCTTGCGCATCGAAGTCGCCATTGTCGTAAGCGCTGGGATGGTGGTGATCGCTGATCACTTGGATACGTCGATTCTCACAAGTCAACACTGGGCCTCTGGGCCGAGTTTGGGAAACTCGAAACTGGCTACTTATGATTCAATGGCCGTGTACACCGTGATTATGAGTAAATCTTTCGTTGGCTCTTCTTTGTACTGCAAGAGTTGGACGAGCACTCCATCGGATCTGTACGAACTGGTTTTGAGTTTCGGTCTTATGCGATATCCCCGATGGCGATAAAGTCACGTGCTCTCGCAAAGAGAAGATCTTGTGTTCGACTGTTCCCCCAGGCAAGACAAAATTCATTGTCGCCGCACATAACGCACATAACAACTGCACTCGTCGTTTTCGAAAAATCTCAACACCATGGACGCCCGTCTCCGGAGAGTGAACAAGGAAATCACAGGTGAGTGGTTGTGGGACATGTCGGTTTATCACTGACCTACGCCTCGCTCAGACTGCAAGAACGACAAATCCTCCAACATTAATATCGATCTCATCGATAACTCGCCGTTTCACCTCAAAGGATCGTTTCCGGGGCCGAAAGACACGCCCTACGAGGGCGGTACATTCGAGGTGGTGAGCCAACCTCCTCTCTCGTCCACCGATGGTATCGGTGACCTCTACGGCATAGGATATCCTGATCCCCGAATCGTATCCATTCCAACCAGTCAAGATGAAGTTCATCACGAAGGTGTACCATCCCAACGTGTCCTCGGCTTCCGGTGCTATTTGCCTCGACATCCTGAAAGATGCCTGGTCCCCTGTCCTCACCCTCAAGTCTACGTTGATATCGCTTCAGTCCCTTTTGTGTTCTCCTGAACCAAACGACCCTCAGGACGCTGAAGTCGCCAAGCACTACACAACGAGCAAGCATAGCTTTGAAGAGACAGCGAGATATTGGACTCAAGTCTACGCTGGCGGCTCTGCTTCGCGAGGCAAAGTCCCCGAAAAGGAGTCACAAAGAGACGAGGTCGCGATCGCTGGCTTGGAGAAGGCACACGTAGACCAATTCGAGGGGCTCGGGTTTGAACGATCGAAAGTTGTGCGTATCTGACAAGCATTTTTTTCCTTTGCCCGTGTCACTCACCATGACCGGTCTCTCCACGGACAGATTGATGTTCTCCGGAGACTGAACTATCGCGGAGCAAACGCAGCAAATATATCGGAAGATAAAGTTGTGGAAGAACTGTTAAAATGACACAGCTGTCAGCATACCCCTCGCATGTGAATCCGCTATCGAGTGTCTGTATCCCTGCACCGTTTATGTCACTTCCTCAGCACTCTCGCAGCCTATCCGCCCGGATCTTCCTTATCGCCTACGTTTGTGCAGAACCCTGACTGCTTGGGACTTGCTTTTTGGGATGTTCGTGCTTTCCTCTCAGGGGCGGACAAAATCCCATCGCCAGGGGTTTGTCCTTGTGTAAGGCAATGTCAGAAACACGGCGAAGGATGCACTGAGAGACACTTGCCCTTCGCCATGCGACACGCCCGTTCTGGTAACGGCCTTTATATCTAACCTACGTTATCCCTGTGAGAGCGCCTCGACGCTTGATTCTGCCAATTCGGATGGGTGGAGCTTTTGTTGCGTGATTTCATTTTCAGGGTCCTTCCTGCAAAGGGCAAGGCAGAGCGTGCACGTCTCCGAATGGTATGTGGCAGAATGAAGAAAGCGCGTTGGCGATATTAGTTCTGACGATAACCTATTTCCAGATGGGCGATGGGTTGTTGCGCCGTGCGATGGGGCCCACTCTGCAACAGTCCTACACGCTGATCACCTGTCGGCAGGGTGTGAACACCGTCACGTATAACGACCCAGTCGTAAAAACAAAAAATATCATTTAAAAAAAAAAGAAAGGTCAACGTGTCCGTCTGCTGTGGACGTCACCATAACCCAAATGATTAAAACGCTCAACTGGCTTCGGGGTACCCCTGATAGCGCGAGGGAGGACAAGAAAAAAAAAGAAATAGAACGAAAAGATAACGCGGGAGACCCTGCGTGGGGGAAGAGCGCACGGAAGAAATACGAGAATGCGAACGAGCGGCGGGCTGAGAGATGCGACGGCGAGCGGGTTGGACGTCCGACCGTCGACGTTTGCCATGAGATCGACCACGAGGGCGAGTGGGACACGCCATCCTACCATATTGGCTATGAACCAAGTCAGCACATGACAAATTCGATTGAAGATGTGCATGCAAGTGATTTGGAATCATAGAATAAGCAGGTATGGGGTGACACCAAGGGCCATTCAATGGGCTGATCCAGGCAAAGGAAACAAGGTGAGGGGAAAAAGAAAAGGGGGGGAAAAGTAATGAGGAGGGATGAAAGTGTGTATGTGTGTGTGAAGTTGGTTGGGACTGCGAGAAAATTGGGTTGGAGGGTTTGGAGAGGTCAGACTGTCGCCACCACCGCTTGCTTTTATATGTTTCGCCCATCACGACGATTTATTTTATTTATTGCGATCCGCACTTTTTGGAGGCATCGAACTACGCCGGCTCTTTCCCGTCACATAAATCACCACGCAGCGTCCCAAGTAAGCATTGTGGCATCAATCATCTGATAACCCCATTGATCGGACATCCTGCAGGCAAGTCGCAAAAGGAAACAGGACATGGATGGATGTCCTATGAACGGCAACGTCAACATTGAGTTTATAACGTGGAATATGGTCATCTCATGAAGGTCCGACACACACCGCCCGGTCCATGAAGCGCACAGCCGAAGGCCTCGTTGACATACTTAACGGTCCATCCGTAAGGGTCTACACACAAAGACAGGAATTTCAGGGACTGGGGGACTTGTTTACGCTAGTACCGGTTTGTCCACCATGACAGCATCCCGAAGGGTGGGTCTAATTGCTGTTGGTATATGTGCGCTTCGATGACACGGGGATCAACGCGTGAGTTTCACATCACCTGAGCGTACTCGTAATGGCTAGCAAGACGATGTCCGGCTATAGCGCGTTGGCGTCGAGAGGCGACAAGCCCTCCTTCGGATCAAAAGGATGACAACGCAATGCAGCCGCACCCTGACCACTGAAATGAACGTCCGGCGCTCATTACATTTCTAGGGAGGCTGCGGAAAGCGGGGCGGTGTTGGAGGTCGTATCAATCGACCAAAGGGCTCGGTTTGCCGTAACTAGGTTGGACGTGGGGTCTTGGGAAAGCAGGAGCTGCGCTCGATCGAGGCAGGTAGAACACAACGGTGCCAGGGAGACGATGTAGGCGCAACACCCATCCCTCAGGCATTCGGACATCGCTCGTGCAGAAATCGGCGGAGTAAGGGTCTTCCCTGCGCCGTCCTTTCACTCTACCAGCGAGTGAATCGGAGCGAATTCAGGGCACGTTTGAAACATGTTGACCTCTGACGCAAGCAGCGATAGATCGGCTCCAGTGGAGCACTTCCGATATTCATGGATTGACAGACCAAGCCAAAAAAAAATATCTGCCCTGAAACCGCGAGGAAGATGTCAGACGGAAGGCCGATGGAGATGGTCAGCATTTCCAAGTATCCACATTTTCCTGATGGATATTCGGGGTACAGGGTGGTGGTATCATTACAACAAATCACCTAAGTGTTCGCCGTCAGAAAAATACCACCATTTGAGATTCGGACTACCACACTTACACTGCCCCTGCGACATTCGTTTAGTGCGAGGTAAAGTCAGGACTCCATTCCAGGCTGTGATCGCAGTTGCCCATCCGCCTCACTGTCCACTAGCACCATTTTCATGCATGTATACTCCACCGTGTCCTTGAAAAATGTGTCACCAAAAGTGACGAAACCGCGCTTTTGATACCACTGGCCATGACTGAGCCGGGCGTCACACCAGAGGAGTGTTGCACCTGCGCTGGAGCAGTAGGATGCCGCGTAGCGCAGCAAGCTCGTCCCGATACCTTGACCCTGGAACTCTGGGTGGCAAGCGAACTTCCTGAACCGTGCAGAGGTTCCGTGATCGCCGCTTGTTGTAGGATCATTAGCCCCGACAGGTGGAACGGGCTCGAAAAAGACAGAGATAACAGCGACCGGCTTGTCCTGAGAAGGCACAAAGGCACCGAAATGGTACCCGTGTTTGTCTTGGTCGAGACGAACGTAAGCGAGTGGCTTGTCTGGCCATAGGACCAAGTGACGCAGCTCCTCCGTTAATGCTGCAGTGATCTGGCAGATTCGCAACGCTGGCACTAAAAAAACACATGGCTGGGTGTTGGTAATTGTAAACTGCTATTCAATGGGCACTTACGCTCTGTGGTTTCCGCGCTTGCGGTTCTGGCGTTCGCTTCGCCAACCGCAGACACTGCCATATTCGTGAAATAAAGTCTCCGAAAGGGTCAAGCTTGAAGTTTCCAACTTGGACCCGCAACCTAAACACAAAAAAGCCACAACGTAAGCGTGCGAAGTACAACCTGATGGGATCACAATTCACGAGGCCATCGTCCGAATCAGAGCTGCGGAGGGCGGATCGGATTTGTGTTACCTTTTTTTTTTTTGCTATGATCCTGAGACACGGTCAGACTCGAAGCTCGCTTAACGTTCGGTGGACTCCGGATCTGGCTTCAAGTACTGTTTTACAGATCTCACTCTTCGTCCCAATCCATTCTGTCCTCGCTCCAACCCGTCGCTTCCACGAGTCGTTCAAGGGCCGCCGTCTAGATCTTCCTGATCGGTTCGCGTTCGAGATGAATAACCTCCGTAATCAGCAATCGACACTATGCGGAGCCAAAATTTAAATATGCGCATCCACATGAACGCAACCCTGGGCCAAAATAATCTCAAAGCGGAGTGTCGTCCATCAAGCACTTGGAGATCACAGTCATCGGTCCGGTCCTCCTTTTCTTGGCGGCCAGGTCTGACGCCTGTTTACCACAGAGGCCCATAATCGTCTAGAGAGGCATCTATTCACCAATCGCCTCTCTTGACAGTACACTCCACGGTTGTGGTAGCACACGGCGGAGGCGAGGCGTTGGGTTCGTCTTCCTTATCGAATAACCTCTGACATCTAATGACACGAAGGACAGCATCCAGGAGAACTCCCCTGGGTTTCGCTTGATGCGCGGCTCACTCGCCGTATATGGGCTTACTTTCCATCATGTCCTGCCTCGTGTTCTGCATGACACGGAACAAACGAGACTCGTCACAATGCCCATTCTCAATCGTCTGAACGGACTCCCCTTCTTCGCTGTATGCTGCCAATCTGGTATTCACAAGGGACACGCCTTGGGCTTCGACACGTTTTTGGTTCGCTTACCAAATGAGGCTCGTCATCATTTCCGATCGCGCCTAGTTCAGTGGTATTTCACCCGTGGTACTTGCAGCAGGGACTTCATTTCCCCCCACTCTCTCAGACGGAACATTTCAATGCTTATCGGCATCCAAACAAGGTTCTGACGTATCGCAACCTACCTTTATCGTGATGACAACTTATTCGGAAATCTATTTGTTTCCGATGCACATGTTCTGGTTCTGGGTGAGTGTCTCCAGCACAAGTCCCGGGATCCCCGCCCACACGTGAGAGTAGCACCCCCTGTTCCATTCCAACGACTTCAGGAAAGTCTAACTGTTTGTCGCGACGTTCACGCAAGGTAGGCAACTATAATGACCGTTCTCTTCGTTTCCGAGCGCAAGGCTGGGTCTCAACTGTACTTTATTCGTCAAGATGTCATCTAATATGTTCCACAACATGCATCTACGTTGCGTTCTATAGAATGCAGGGTGTCCCTCTTCTGTCATAGTGCGTTGGCAACGTTTCCTGATTATGTATGCCGTACTGTGCGCTCTTCCATTTTCTCGGCTGGCTGGAGCTCGTCCATTTCTCTGTTCCGTGCTTCCACCACACTTTTACGACCCTCGAAACCACCCGCCCAGCCAAACCAGTGGTGCCTTGGGCAATGAGGTCCTCGCAATACGAGCATCCCAAGTTGAAACGCGTACAGCGCCAACATCAACAAGGAGCAAGCCCGCCAACCATGCTCGACGAACACTTTTGTCCCAACGGAGGTCCCTGTGACTTGCCCAATGAAAATCTATACCGTGTATCAGCATGACTCATCGTCATCTTTCGGCATTGTGTATTCACCGACAGAATGAGGATGGCGTTCAGGCGAGCTCGTGCGGTGGTAGAGATACTGTCAGGTGATCATCGTCATCTTGTTTACTCTCCATCAGAAGCGAGATATACTTGAACACTGCAGTAGTCAACGACACTTGTTGCATCTGACGTGCGACATCCAGCCCGAAACAGGCAATGACGACAGCTGACACGTTGATCCCCCCTGCGGCAGTTTGCACAGATTGGAAGACGAGAAGGACGGACGTCGCCACAAACGTTGCGTACCACGGTATGAGATTGTCGATCAGCCGGCCCGCAAAGGGGCCCATGAGCACACCGAACATGCCCACAAGGCCGAAAAGGCCGATGTCAAGTCTAAACGTAGATGAGTCACGAGCTGACAACAGTGACAGCACCCACGTCGAGTAATAGTATGGCGGTCCACCGAGAAAGAACGTCAACGTGACCCAGAAACTGGTGAAACACGCACTGGATGCGATGTTGATCAACGCAGTCTGCATCACGAGTGGCTCTGTCACGGCGTATTTGGCCATGGTGTACAGAATGTTGAAGTACGTCAGGTCGCGATTTGTAGCTGGATAATCTGGTAGGATCAAGTATGCGCCGATCAACACGAGACACTGGACACCGATGGCCACGTAGTAGACTATCCGCCACGTATCGAAGTTGCCAATGACCCCCGCCAGCACGCGTGCGACCAAGATTCCGAGCATGAGACCAGAAAGTACTACGGCTAGGGCGGATGCTCTGCGTTCTGGTGTAGCTAGATCGGCTGAAAGAGGCATGAGAATCTGTGGAGTGACGCTGGCGACACCGATCAAGAAGCATAACGCTTCAAAGACACGGAGGTTGGGCGTTATGCTCAGCCCGATGGTAAGCGTGGTCGACGCCAAGACCAACAGCAAGATCAACTGTCGTCGGCGGACCAGATCTCCTAGGGGGGATATCAGAAGGATCCCTATCGCATATCTGATTAGCGCGTTGACTATTCGCACTGATTCATATATAATGTGAGCTGATTTACCCTGCCTGCACCATCGTTGGTATCCTGTGAGATGGTCTGCCTCAGACAGTGTCTTTCGAAAGTGTCGAAGCCACCTACACCGATACTTCACTATAGGTGACATCAAAAGACTTTGATAATTCGACTGAAAATGCCAATTACGAGTCGTGAGCCTGATAAAAAGAACGCACGAGATTCTTCACATACTCAATAGGGGTTGACAATAGTATAGGTTCGCGACGACTAGGAAGAGATCAAAAAGGACCCAGGCGGTTCAAGGATTCAAAGACGCACTGAATGTACTAGCAAATCCAAACGAGACGTTCAACACGATTCCGAAATGGAAAGGTTTGTCGGGATCGTAACGCAGCCTCTTCGGAATTGGGAAGATCCCAAAGTCGGCCGAGGGCACGTCGATGTCAACCTTGTCGGTAGGGGGTGTCACTGGGCTCAGCGCACCGACCTCGGCTAAGTCGTCGGTCGAGGAAACCATGAGAAACTATCGTTGGGAAGGTCGAAGCATAAATAGTGTCGTAAAGCGTGGCAAATTGTGTGAAGGATATGGCCGCTAGTATCTGTATCTGCGAGCCGAGCTGGCCACCTGATCATTCTGAAAATCAAGATTGGGTTAGTTCAGGAACTGCTTGGTTTTGAACACAATTGACACATAAGTTTCTCGCAGGACGACACCCAGTTCGTAGTCACTAAAGTACTTAAAGGTCAGGCTCCTACCCACCGCCGTGTCGAGAGAGAGGGCCGCAAGGGAGATGACGACGACATGTATTTGCCATCTACGCTAATATATACACTTGACGTGTCTCTATGAGTCTATCTGGCGCTGACAACCTTCTCCAGCTTTCGTTGTCGATCGCGTGTGCACCCTCGCCCTCTTCTCCTAGCATCGTTCTCTTCGATTTACGCGTCCCGACGCGCTCCTCCGACCTCCTTTAGAGCCGCCGTGTCTGCGTACTCATTCGCCACACCTCCGTTTCGTGCACTAATGGGCCAATGGCCTCGCCACCAGCTTTCGTCTCTCCACTCGACTCGACTCGCTGGTTATTTCGTCTGCTGGCATTCTTCGCCACGTCATGCGGTTCGCTGGGTTCCCCCGGCCAACGTGTTTCGTCGCCGTCCTCATCCTCACCCTGTGCACTCGCTCGCAACCCTCTTGGTCTGGGTTCAAGTTGCAGCCACTCAAGCGCTCAAGCGCTCACCAGGCAGCACAACAGTGGTCATCTAACATCCTGTTACCGTAACTCACACCATGCTTGTTTACCACTGGTAAACATGTTGATACATGCATTCGATGTCATGGACGATACGGGCGGGAGCTGTGCCGACGTTTACCAAATTTGGTATGGCGGGTGCGAGCGTCCGTATACGTAGTAAACACAAGTCCAAGTCAGGGGCCAAATTTTCAAAGTTGAAGGGTAGGTTGTAACTTGGCGAAATGTGACCATGTTCGGTGAGGTTTTGGGTTCTTGAGGAGCGACAGGACTGAACGTCTCGTGTTATTTGATCGAGCCAATCCCGCGAGCTGTGATTAGCATTTGTGGATGTGTGGCAAGTGAATGGTGTTTTCAGAATATAAACGCATCAGGACTAGAGGAAGAAATCAGCCACGGAGTGTCGACATTAACTTGGTACCTGGTACAATTCCTATCGCGGGCCATGGCCATGTTCGTATACCAGAAATTGATCGGGATGAAGGGCGACAAGTTAGCGCGTCGTAGATCAAGAACGTCGCGCGTGCTCGATATAATATATTTGATATACATACCAATCTATATCTGCCAGATCTCGGTTACATTATTCTAAAGCGACTTTCTGTACCTATCACATGCTAACAGAGGGAATAATAAATATGTCAGGAATGTAGTCTCATGTAACGTCGCATTGCACCAGGCGATTCATGCAGACGGAGAAGCAATCTTCCTCAGAAAAAAAAAGGGGGAGGGGGAACATCGATATGCCCAAGTTTTCCTGTCACCTTCCAAAGTGCCTAGACACCCTGACGTCCAAGACAAGGTCACATTGGCTTTTTCGCACTCGCTCGCGCGCACTAGACGCCGGTCAAAGTAGTGCTGTTGAACCAACCTCCGTCTTCGTCCACAATCCTCCCTGCCAGCCTATCCATTGTTGACGCGGACAGTGCGGACCCCTCAAAAGGAGGATGCAGAGTTGCCAAATGAACCACGCCATGGCTAGAAGTGCGTTTGCTCGCCAACCATAGTTGACAAACACCTGTGTCCCTACAGACGTACCCATCACTTGCCCGATGAATATCTAGGTAACGGGCAGGGTTAGGGAGACGAAAGACCGACGAGAAAGCGTCATCTAAACGACGCACAGCGAGTAGAAGCAATGCATTCAGTCGGGAACGTGCCGTATCCGAGATGCTATGAATGCACCGTCAGATTCCCGTGTGAACATATTTACGGAGGACGTCGAAAAAGACGCCAAGGCTCACCCGAAGATAAGCGTCGCGAGAGAAATCTGCTGGGTCTGACGCGCTACATCTAGACCAAAGCAAGCAACAATCACTGCAGCGACGTTGATCCCTCCAGCTCCCGTCTGGACAGCTTGAAAGGCGATAAGAGAGAGTAGACACCAGGGCTATGTTCCATGGAGCCATCCTGTCGATGACCCGACCCATTATTGGCACGACCACCACACCCAAGATGCCGAGGAGGCCGAAAAGGCCGATCAAGATGCTGGGTACGTTCATCAGATCATGTACAGCCCATTTTTAACGAAACACACGTAGAATAGTAATATGGGGGCCCACCGAGCAAGAATGTGAGCGTGACCCAAAAGTTCGTGTAACACGCGCTGGCAGCAATGCTAATAAGCACGATCTGAACCACCAGTGGTTCGTTCATCATGAATTTAGTCATTGAACAAAACATGCCGAGGTACGACAGTTCTCGATTTTTAGCTGGATAGTCGGGGAGCACCAAGTATGATCCGACGAGAACCAAACCTTGAATGCCAATCGACATCCAATAGACATATCGCCAGTTCACGAAGTTGGCAACTACGCCGGCAAGAACCCGAGCGATGAGGATACCTAGCAGAAATCCCGAAGTTACCAAGGATATAGCAGATGCACGGCGTTCTGGGGGTGCCAAATCTGCCGCGAGTGGTATGAATATTTGAGGAGAGACGGATGTGAACCCAACAAGGAAGGATATCACTTCAAAGACATAAAGGTTTCTCGTGACTGCAAGTCCGATGGTGAGACATGTCGAAAACAACACCAAGATGAGGATAAGTCCACGACGGCGTAACATGTCACCCATGGGAGAAATGGTCACGAGTCCAATTCCATACCTGTTGTCATAAGTATGTGTGAATTGAAAGGCTAAACAGCAATAGCCTACCCTGCCTGTACTAGAGTCGGTATTCTGACAAGACAGATCAGTAGGACTTTCAATGTGCATGCAGGACACAGTGAAATACCTTGATACTTCGTCATAGGTAACAGAGAAGGAATGTGATAATTGAACTACGGTTTGTTCATGAGCCGGGAAACCGGGCCATGAGTGCGATCACCCTTACTCAATATGGGCTGACAATAGTAGAGATTGGCACAAACTGTTGCGTCATGAATGTACGAGAGTATGTGTAACAGTGGTTGAACTCACCAAGAGTGGTGCAGATGCCAAAGAATACGTTCAGAAAGGTGCCAAAGTAGAACGGTTTTTCTGGATCATAACGGAGTCGTTTGGGAATGGGTAAGAACCCAAAGTCGCATCGGTACGTAGGAGGTCGAATGGCTAGCACTTGTTCGCTTGGCGGAAGTGCAACCGTTGTCGGTGACTTCGCGGTTGTGTCTGCAAGGGAGGTTGACATTGTCCGTGAAGCAGAGGAAACGGAGCCCCATCTCGCATCCAAGGACACATATTTATAAACCTCTTGGGAAGACACCAGGTGACTTCGTAACCGTGGAAGGGTAGTTTGAGCAATAAAGACTGCATGTTGGAAGGTAAGCTGGTCATGGGATACATACATTCAACGGGGACAAAGAAGCACCAAGGTGACCGCAGTCGGTTAAAAACAGATTTCAGGCTGGCAGCGTGCTGGCGTTGTAGATCGATGGCCAACTGAACCTGTGCACTCTAGACGAGTTGTCGAACAGACTCGAGGTCCCGTACACGCATCGCGATAGCTAATTGCGCATTAGCCCTCGTGACATGGACATGGGGGGAGAGACAATTCAATATAATGTTACCAAACGGGCCTACCTCCGCATTTAAGTAGGAAGGGTCCTTCCATGCGAGCCCCGGGGCCCCGGATAATTACTAAGAGTGCACCATGCTTGTTTAGAGACACCTGTATTTCTGGTGAAACACCTTATCTGTAATCTGGTAAGTTGGCAGTACCAAGTGTTAAACGCTCAGCGGCCATTTGAATGTTGGTTTACAGCTTATAATATATATAAAAGTCTCAGGTTACCCTTTCGAGCACTGCCACAATGTAAATTACTGGTGAAGAAGATAACACTACGCGGTTCGGATAAAGTACGAAAGGTAAGGTAGATACAAAAGTTTAAATCAGTTATGTCCATAGCTATGGATGAGGAAAATGAGTGTACACTGTTGTGAACGAAACACTGAGATCTAACCAAGAAAAATAGTCACCGTGACGGGGCAATAATATGCAAAGTGCGACAAAAGCAGATCGTTGACAAGCCTCCTTCACGTTTCGGGGTTCTCGCGTTCTACCCGATTCAAGTTGGAACATGCAATGTCAAGCGTGGAGGACGTTTGAGTCGCCGGAGTCGCGATGCCGTTCTGCTTCGGCTCCATTTGATAAGAGAATCCACCCCCGTAGCCAAACCACGTGTATCGCTTGCAATTCGGCCCCCGAAGGCAGAGAATAAACAATTGCCACGCACAAAACGCCATCGAAAGTGCGGAAGCTGCACGCCAGCCACAATTCAAGAAGACCTGGGATCCGACAGACGTGCCCATCGCTTGCCCGGCAGAAAGCTATACAAAGCATCCGAGAGAATTAGCGAGAATCTACGGTCTGTTGGTGAAGATGGTATGCATACCGAAAGCGTCAGGACAGCGTTTAAACGTGATCGAGCATTGTCCGAAATCCTGGTCATAACATAGATTAGATGTGCCGTTCGAGGGTCCAACAGCAAGGACTTGCCCAAAGACTATGGTCTGCAGAGAAACAGTCTGTAATTGTCGGAAGGCGTTAAGTCCGATGCAAAAGATGATTATAACAGCTATGTTGATCCCTGCAGCTGCAGTCTCGACGCTTTGCAAGACAAGAAGACAACAGGTCGCTGCAAGTAATGATAACCAAGGGCCAAGTGGGTGGCTCAATTTCCCCAATAGAGGTCCTGCAAATATGCCCACGACTCCGATGAGACCGAATAAGCCAATGTACAACCTAGGAATTTAGTTTCAGCCAGCTCAACGCGACTGCGAAGGGACCTACGTCGAGTAATAATAAGGTGGTCCTCCCAAGAAGAAAGTCAGGGTCACCCAGAAGCTCGACCAACACGCAACGGATGCAATATTGACGAGCACCGCCTGCATGAGTCGCGGTTCGGTGACGAGATATTTAAGCATCGTGTAGAGTATTTCGAGGTAAGTTAGATCATGATTTTTGGGCGGTTGATCTGGCATGAGTAAGTATGTTCCACTCAAGACAATAACCTGGACCCCGATCGATACATAGTACACCACGCGCCATTGAAAGAAGTGTGCAATAACCCCAGCTGCCACGCGAGCTAGTAATATCCCCAACATGATACCAGACTGCATAATTGACACTGCAGTTCTGCGGTGTCTTGGGGAAGCCAAGTCCGCGGCAAAGGGTATAAGAATTTGGGGGGTAACGTTAAACACTCCGAGAAGGAACGCAAATATTCGAAAGCTGAGGAGGGTTCTTGACAGAACCAAACCAACTGAGAGACATGTTGTAATGGCCACTAGTGTCAAAATTAACTGACGTCGCCAGAGAAGATCCCCCAGAGGAGATATGAGAAACAGCCCAATACAATATCTGTTTTCGCCCAGATATGATCAGTCTGGAGCGATGAATAGAGAGACAAGACATGCCCAGCTTGGTACATCGTAGGAACCCTAAAGAGAACTCAGACGAGGACAATCTTACACGAAACCACTCACTGTGATACGTCAGCGTATGTCCTCTGGAAATCAATCGACATCTGGACTGCAGACCGAATGAAACTGCGTAAACCATGAAGGGTAAAGAAGATAAAGAATACGTACTCAGGAGTGGTTGGCAGTAGTACAGGTTCGCCACAGCTTCAGGAGGTCAGAAATGGTTCTTTCTAGAGGTGGAACACCGACTGAGTACACATCCCGAGCCAAACACGACCTGGGACCACGGTCCAAAATAGAACGGATGAGCAGCAGAGTACCTGAGTCGCTTTGGAACGACAAGGAACCCAAAATCCTTATGTGGCACGGGGGATTCTTCGAAAGTAGGAAAGGCCTGTTCCACATCCATCATGTAACTAGCGATGGAAATAGACAGGAGGGGACGCAGAAGCACGAGCGGCTGCGCGGGCAGTCAGTGGGCTGAGGTATATAACCTTGCGACCCACAGGCCAGCAGGGATATGAATCATCGCCTTGACCTGCAGGCGTAACGACTCTTCGATGTACGGAGACCTGGACTGCCACGTACAAAAGACGTATTGATTACATCAGGGTGTGTGACAAAACGAGGTTGAGACCGACCCGCTGTCTGATCGAGGTTGAGGATGATTGTTCCTCGAGGACTCGCAGACAGCCCACTGGAGAAACCGCTCAACTGTGTCCCGCCGCGATCCGGCGAGCGGATGCGTGAACAACAAATGATGGGCGACCCAAGCCCAGCATAGGATGTGAGGTGGACGAACTCGAGGAAATCTTGGCAGCGATCATTTAGATAGGTGTTGCCTCCCAAGCGCTAGTAGTAGCTCTGAACAGGCCTAGGAATGAGGGCGGGTGTCAAGAAGCGAGGCACGAAATGAGACCGGGATGACAGCCTGACTTGAGGCTAGTAGTAACAACTCGACATGACAGCGTCCCATCCCTTGAACGCGTGCCATTCGAAACACGAGTTTTGCTTGTAGTGGACTTTGAGTGCGCAGGCAAATGGCAAGCACCTTGAACCCCGCAATATTAGGAGGATACCCACTGTCGACCCAATAACGGTGGGCAAGTTGTTGAAAAAGAAACACGCTGAGCTTACATTCAATGCACAACGTCGAAATGTTGACACCTCGCCGAGTCGCGGTGTTATTTTACGCAAATTGACATGCATCTTCCTGCAACACCAGCGGCGTCTGGGATTTCCCGCGCCGACTCATCGCTGTCCGAATGCATCAACTTTACAGGCGACACTCCCGCGTTTAGCTGCGACTCGATTTTGACATCTTCTGACACGATCAAGAGCATGAGTCCTTTGACGCGCTCCATGACAGGGCCCAGTCCTGACAAGAGTAAATCCACGATGGTGCATGAACCAATTCATGGCCCAATCAACCATATGGATGACTCTAGCACCTCGGGGTAAGTGGTTCGTATCTCGTTTTCATCCATCCTTTTCAATTCTTGCAGATATCGATATCCCTGCAAAGTCTCGACAGTGAGAAACAGCTTTCAATCGTGATCCACCACACACCATCTTATACCTGCTTACTAGCATCCCCAACAACGTCCCTTGCGTCCTCATTATAATCCGTACGTTCGGATGGTGAATATGCTATCCAAACCTCGCCCTCTAGGCAACCCCAACGTAGACCAGACCATCCTGGCAAAGCCTCCCGACCGGCGCAGTTATCCTGGTGACCTCCCTGAGCGGAAGCGCCAAAAATTCTATACGATCAACTCCTCAGCTGTAACATTCAACGGTTCATCGACATCGTATGCTAAGGGACCTGCTTCTCGTAACAACGCTTCTGAACCCGACATTCAAGTGATCGGACCGCCCCGCACGACCAACAATCGCATTAATCCTGTCCTAGACAACGCCGATATTATCTATATTGGAGCTATCTCTGACAACGTCGGCAAACGTATCTCTCGTCATGCCAAACCGTCGTCTCCAGATCCAATCTTGCTGCCACCTTTAAGACGGAAAGTCGAACATCCCATTGGAAGTCATCCCAAAGAGTGCAACTTGTCTGCCTTGAATAAAGGGAAGGGTCACGCTCAAGAATCGTTCGAACTTGTTGTGGAAAGTTCAGAAGGGGAGGAAGACGTCGGGGAGTTCACACCCACTCCACCTATGGGTCAGCCGTCTAATGCCAGGAAATCACACAAGATACCCAAAGACCTCGTGCGGGAACGTAGGAAGCTCTTGGAGAGTGTACCTAGCCACACACCGACAGCCATACGGCCCCCCATCGAGAAGGGGGTGAATTCCTCCGACTTGACAACCGGAACGATTATTGATGGGATGAAGAAGAAGGATGTCGTCTCGGACTTGAGAACCGGAACGGTTATTGGTAAGATGAAGAGGAAGAACGAGGTAAGCCCAAGGTAATGAAAAGATGAACATTCGTATCTCATGGCGTTCCTGCTAGGGTGAACCTGCCAATCAAAAAAGCACAGGCACGTATGATCACGTTGGAACTTCGGGACTCGGGATGGTCTTCCACCCACGTCTAGCACGTTATCTGGGTAATCTCCAAAACCCCGAATAGCCTCTAGTTTCTTCGTCTTATCTTCCATGCACCTCGCCATCCTATGATCATACCTATCTCTCTCTACTAGGTACTCGCGAGGCTCCATTCGCGCCATAGTAGAAAGAGGTAACACCGAAAGATTAAACACTATCATTGCGCCATGGCCCAACTCGTTCAGAAAATCTACATATATGTAATCTATATCACCCAGCCAACGAGTCTGCCACGCGCATCCTGATGCGGATCGATGTACAGATAATACACAATGCTCCATCCATTCACACCGTACCCTCTTCCACGGTCGACCCCCCATCTTTTAAACTAGGCGCGACCACGCACGTTCTTGAGCTTCCGGGTGTCCACATCTCAACAGTCCCCTGTGTCGTCGTTCCCGTCTCCGTCCAACCGCCGACACCCGCCGAGTGCGAAGCGGTCTCGGTATATTCCTGATTCAACTTCTGATCCCCGAACGCAAACCCGCCTTCGTACCCAAACCAGACATGCCGTCCGCAATTCGGTCCGCGCATGAACAGGACGAGCAGTTGCCACCCATAGAGACCGACTGAGACTGCGGCTGCGGGGCGCCATCCATATCGGAGGAAGACATGGGATCCAGCGGAGGATCCGATGACTTGGCCTACGAAGAGCTGTCGACGACAAAATTAACAAACACATGAATGGGTGAATAGAGCGACGAGGTGTCAGTAAGAAGACACTCGCACTCGAGAGAGACGAACGCAGCGGTCAAAAACCGAGCGGAAGCAGGACACATACTGATGCCGTAAGGATAGCATTCAAGCGCGAACGTGCCTCGTCAGAAATACTGTACATCTCAGTTCGTCACCTACTTATCTCCGGAAGCCTTTAATCACAAGATGTTACTCACCCAAACACGATCGTCTGCAACGACACCGTCTGTGTCTGTCGAAATGCATCTATCCCAAAGCACACGATGACAACGACGGCGATGTTGATCCCACCGGCGGCCATTTCGATGCACTGCAGGACCAATAGGCAAAGGGTCGCCACGAGCATGGACAACCAGGCACCGAACCGTTCAATGAAGTGACCAGCCAGCGGTCCCGAAAGGATGCCCAGGATGCCGATCAACCCAAATAGACCGATGTACAATCTAGACATCATAAACGGTTCAGCGCCATGATTCACGACTCATCATCATGAGTGGATTGCATGGCAAGCATGGCAAAAAGTGGGGGAGCAAAAGAGAAGGGCACCCACGTCGAGAAATGATACGGCTCGTCACCCAACAAAAAGGTGAGCGTCACCCAAAAATTAGACCAACACGCCACTGATGCAATATTAATCAACGCCGCTTGCACGAGTCTTGGTTCGTTGACGCAATACATAACCATGGAGTGTAAGATTTCCATATACGTGAGGTGCGGATTCTTGGGTGGGCGATCCGGTATGAGGACATAGGCGCCGCACAAGACGACGGCCTGCACGCCAATAGCCATGTAATACACAGTGCGCCAGGTGGTGAAGTAGGCGATGACACCGGAGAGGACACGCGCGAGGAGGATGCCAAGCATGAGACCAGTTTGGAGGATCGAGACGACGCGGGCGCGCTGTTGTGGAGCGGCGAGGTCGGCCGCTAAGGGGATGAGGATTTGAGGGGTTACGTTAAACACGCCGATGAGGATCGCAAACGTATGGAAGGCGACGACGTCCCGTGACAGAGCCAAGCCTACCGAAAGGCAGGTTGTGATACAGACGAGGGCCATGACTAGCTGACGACACCGAACCAGGTCACCAAGAGGAGAGATGAAGAATAACCCAACACAATATCTATCATATGTGAACGTGATGAATTGCGGCTCGATCAAGACATCGGAAGCCTACCCTGCTTGATACATGGTGGGTATCCTGAAACGCAGTCAGCAGTGCCCAAACGAACTCAGCTTCAGCGAACCTACCATGCCACCGTCGCATACGTCTCATTGAACGAATTGGCTATCTCGACTGGGGAAGGTATGTAACATGTGAGCGACGTATGCATCACAACGAGACAGACCCAATCTTACTTAGGAGAGGCTGGCAGTAATTAAGATTGGCCACGACTTCCCGACGTTATTGTCAGCACAACCGGCAGGTCATCATATAGGTGACGGCATCCTCACCAAATGTGCAGCCAAGACTCAGGCCAATTTGTGTCCACCATCCAAGGCCCAGTTGCCGACCAGGGTCGTAGCGCAGCCGTGCAGGTACAGGCAAGACCCCGAAATCTTTGCGAGGGCGAACGACAGGCTCAGGATCCAACGTTGCTGAAATGGAGCTCACTGCTGCCAGCTCTGAGTCCATCAGTGTCAATACCGACAGTGACCAGCAACGTCGGGAGCGGCCCGAGTCATCGAGCATGGTGGACTATATGCTACGCCTGTTGCCGTCCCGTCAGTACAAATAAAGTGTTGGGAAAGAAAGGGAGGGACAGTAGTTGGAAGGCGGAAGGAACGGGCGAAAGGAGGACCACAGATTAGCAGGAAGAGGTGGAGATATATGACTACTTCTCTCAGTCAGGGCCATTTTCACAGGTACCAGAGACCTTGGCGAGTGACATGCTACTGGCAGCTCCGTTTCCGTGGATCCGGATGATATTTCAACGCAGTGATGAGGTTCGTGTGGACGTCTGAGGACTCGTATCGCCGCAAAGTTCAAGAAAAAAGTGCGGTCTCGCCAGCCGCGCGCGCCGACGACCACGCAACAGTTCATTTATGTACAATAACACGCACTTTGGGCCATGTTCGAAGTTTTCGGTTAGAGTAGTATGGCACGGCCCATTAGTACGATTTGGAAGCGCCCCTGATCGGTTCCCGTGTCAGGGTCAAATTCTCTTTTCTAAGTTTTCTCAAAATTGATTGATAGCCGCATCACTGACACTTATAAGCCGAACTGAAGTTCGTTGGATAGCTTGGGCCTTCGTATCAGTCATGATTCTCTGGTATATAGGTTGAACCAGGTCTGCTGATTTAGGAACGCGTCGCGTGAGGAATCCAACGAGTTGCTTGTGGTTGTTCCGAGACAATAACGTCACAATAATGATGGAGCACGCATTTGGAGACTGCTCATTTCGAAAATCGCAATAGAAACACAAGGACATCTCCTTCGCGTCGGGACTTGGACGACCCACAAGCAGAATCAATGTGATTGGAATACATGAAGCATGAACGTCGGGCAATACAATCTTGCCTGCCCCAGCTATGATCGTGGCCGCGTCAGTAGAGTATGTCATAGACCTCGAGAGATCGTACCTTTACCTCGCGGTCATTATAACGAGCTTTCTCGACCGGTTTCCTCCCACCTCGCATTTGGGTTGTGTCGAACACCTCTAGCAAAAATCTTGCTAGCAAAAGTGACAACGTAACGTCTCGCTTTTCAGCGCAGTTTCATCCATCGAACCAGTTCAGTACCCTTTCTAGCTTTCCCACTAAGGAGATGTCAGATTGATTTGTGAATGAGAAGGTTAATGAATAGTGTAATCACCATCACTGTCTGGCCCATCACTACAATCATTGTCCCGTGTTTCTTCTGTTGAACTGCACGTTTGTTCTGTTGGAACATCGATTAAGAGTGGTCTCGTTCAGTATTATAGAACTTACTTGGTACTCGTCTTAACAGAAGCCCATGCAGGTCTTTGATAGCTTGCAATCTCCCCTGGACGGTGTAATATAGAGGCCTGGGTACATCTTGCTGCCGTCAAACCTTCCTGTGACGTGGTTCCTGCCAAGTAGTGCTCTGATCTCGTCTTCCCTGGGCATTGTGCCATGCACTCTCGGGAACGTAGACCTCCACGGGGACGCGAGTACCAAGTTTCCAGGCCAACCTTTACCGAACTCGACATGGCTAGGCGCGTCTGTGGCCCATTGGTGCGAAGCGAACTCTGTCAGCCTATCTGGCATTGAATGCAGGCCAACGACCGACGTTCGGTCAAGTTGTGCGAGGGTTGGCTGCAATTTTCTGCTCTCCGCTTCGACCGTTGCCATATGCCGTACAGATTCAGATCCTTGCTGTCGACGTAGTACTCGTGCGAGCAGGACGGGATCGTGAGGGGGAAAAAGCCTTGGCACGGGCACTCCTTGAATTTTTTTTGTTTTTTTTAATTTATAATAATGGAGATCGGAAAATGAAAATGTGACGTCACCTATCATGGGCTTGTATTCTTTTTCTGGGGATAGAGTATGTCCTTGGACACGATTGCTAGCGCTGGTCGACCACACCGTAGTCCGTAATCCGCAGATAGCATTCCTACAGTAACATGGACATCCTCGTGCGAACGATTCTTGTAGCCCATCGCCATCTGTTATGCAAGCCCACCACGAGAACGGGACGAGATCATGTCCGACAGCTTCAAGCGGCGTTGATCGATGTCACAGAATCCACTGTCAGTGAGGCTCTCGGGATCTTGGACTCCGTGGCGAGCGAAATGCATCCAGTCCGTATCCTTCATCACGACAAGTAGTACTTTCACCAGAAGGGTGGTTTGTGCTGAGGTATTCCAGTTCCACGCGCACAGCCGGAAGCTGAGATTGGCCATCTGAAGGTGGCTGAGGGATAACTAGAACACAAAGACCATCACTAGAGGTGGTGTTTTGGATGGCCGGCGGCACACGGAGCTCCCGAGAGTGGGAACGCAGCATGACGAGATGACAAAATCGACCGAGTGCCATAAAGGCCGGCGGCGTAGTCAGGAAGTAAAGGCACCGGCCAGACCTAATGCGGCTGAGAGTTGCTGAAGTTGACGGGCATGGGCTAGATACGCAGGAGCTGTGAAGCTGAAATAACTCCCCCATATAACCAAGCATCCCTCAAGCCACTGTTGCAAGTTCAGGGTGTCCCAAGTCGAGATCTGTCGCTGTCCCTTCCCGGACCACATGAGATGATCATAACGGTGTGTAAGGGACAAACCTATCCACGCGAGTTGAAGGAGACTTGCGGCAACAGACTATCCACGAAGAAACGAATGATACCCAAGAGAACGAGCGTGCGGAATCCATTGCTGTGATGCATGATATCGACCGGCCCAAGACTCGGCACAGTTATTCAGACAGACGAAATCGTGCGGGTAACCATCAACTTCCCTGTGTCCTGAAATCGATCGTTCAAGTTCATTCGGCTCAAAAAGACATTGGAATCAATTTTCGACGATGGTGGCCCCTTGAAACCGAAAATAATGATCAATTGCCCTGAGGTCATTCAATTCGCCAAGATGTAGAAAACGACCGAGAAAGGAGTTGGCAAGTCTACATAACAGGCACCCGGACGTGGCAGGGGTGCTGGTGAATTGTAAAGCCTCCTCGTGCCTTGAAATCGATTACTCGAGGTCACTCAAACTGCCGAGGCAACTGAAACGAGTGCCAAGGGAGCTCGAGAGTGAGCGAGGTTGTTCGGAAGGTTTGATTTATCAGTATAACTTCCCTCTACCTTGAAATGGATTGCTCGAGGTTGCTCAGTCCGCCGAGGCGCTCGAAACGAGTACCGAGGGAGTTTGCGAGGCTCCTCAGATAGCCAGTTTTGCGAGGGTAACCCTAAGGGGTGAGCTCTACAGCCTCGCTGCGGATTGCGCAAGGTCACCAGTCCGCCGAGGCGCACGGCATGAGCGATAAAAGAGTTCGAAAGATTGTTCAGGTATCTGGCTGACCACTGTCATGGGAGAACGCTACAGCTTCGCTGGATTGCTCGAGGTCACTTAGTTCGGCGAGGGGCGGGAACTACGACTGGACAGGGAATTGGCAAAATTGTTCAGATAGTGATTCAGAGGTTTGTTGGGGCGGTGAGTTGCACGGCTTCTATATGCCTGGTGATCTCGAGGTCATTGAAAAATTTCGATCAGGTCTGATCGGTGTAGGGCATGCGTCTGTGGAAACTTCGTAGTACTTCTGGGATACGTTCGGAATATTGGGCTCAATTTTCCTACGTCGTGGTAAGCATACCGATTGTAGTGGACCTTTGAAAGCACCATTAGCAACGACTAGATCATGATTCATGTAACAATAGAAATCATCCAAACACATCAGTAAAACAGTTGCTGGTTCCCGAGTGTAGTCGAGTGCTAACCGTTTCACCAATGATTGGCATGGCAGAAATTCAACTACTCTCCTGGGCTGGCGCAACGCCCGCCTTCGCTATCTGCCCAGCTTCACAGAACGTCTCCAGCGCCTTCCAAGCTGCGCCCGACCCAATACTCTCCCTCGCCAACCTAACCCCGTCCTTATAATCCGTCGCCACCCCAGCAACGACCAACAACGCCGACGCATTCATCAACACAAAATCCAACACGGGCGTCAACTCTTCCGGCATCTCTCCTCCCGACGTCAACAACCGCGTCAATGTCGCCGCATTCTCCGACGCCTGTCCACCCGCCACCGCCGTGAGCGGGTGCGTGCTGAGCCCAAACTGCGCGGGGTGAAGCACGGTCTCGACGATCACCCCGTCGGGCGTGAGCGACCATGCCCACGTCTCCCCCGCACAGCTGATCTCGTCGAGGCCTTCCGCCCCACACACCACCAACGCCCTCACGACGCCCCCGTCTCTCAACGATTTCGCAAAGGGGAGCCCTAGCTCGTGTTCGGCGACGCCGAGGACCATGCCACGGGGACGTGCGGGGTTGATGAGCGGTCCGAGGATGTTGAAGAGGGTGCGGAAGGGAAGAGATTTGCGGTAGGGTGCGATGAGGGCGAGGGCAGGGTGATAGTGGGGTGCAAGGATGAACGTAAAGGGAACGCGGGAGATGGGCATGGGCGTCCCTGCTGTCGGGGGAACGAAAAAACAGCCGAGCGATTGCAAGAGGTCGGCAGAGCCTGACGAGGACGTCGAGGCGCGACTGCCGTGCTAGAGGTGTATGAGTGTACGATGAGCATCCGTGGGGAGGGGACTTGAACGCTTTTTTTCCGTACCTTGACTACTCGAGCGCCTGCGCCGGCGGCGACGATAGCAGCACTCGTGCTGACGTTGAATGTATTGTGCCCATCTCCACCGGTCCCGACGATATCGACGACAAAGTCCTTGTCATCGTCCTCGATCGCTGCTTTGAGGGCCCGGGAACGGAGCACATCAGCAGCCACTGCGAGGTTTTCTTGGCGTTGCTCTATCCTTTGGATATGCGTCGCAGCAAGGAAGGCACCGATCTGCGTGGGCGAGACGACATCGGGTGTAAAGAGATGTTCGAGGGCGAGTTTGAGGTCGTCCGGGGTGAAATGCTCGGGCGTCTTGACGAGCTTTTCCAGTAGCGATTTGAACTTGTTGGACGTGTACTCCGTCATCGATGCAAAGCGTCTATGAATGGTCGAAGCAGGTGGCTCATACTCGAGACATACACGACGCCATCTGTGGTGCCAATCACAAGCGCGGCCTAGGGGCGCCCAGGGACGCCACCGCGATCATACACGGCAATTGTTCAAACTGTAGATCAGGATATCCTCCGCCCCGATCGCCACCAACTCATCCATCACCCTCGCAGAATTCTTTTTTTCTACCATCGCGCTCACATCCACCCAATCCGTATTATCCAACGGACTGATCGTCGGTGCCCTTCGTCCAGGTGCGATCCCAATCGCGCGCGGCAATGCCTCACGGGAGACGTTGAACGAACACACGACGTATTTCTCAGCGGCTACGACACCAGCGATGCGACTTGCGATCAAGTTGATCAGTGGCGTGTGATCGGCACGCGAAGGCGTGGTGGATCTGATGAGGATAGCTTCAGTTTCAAGAAGCGTGGCGATGGCGTGCAGTCCCGCCGCACGCATAGTATCGCCCGACTCTGTTCAGCGTTTCAGTTATCCGCGTAGGACCAGAGATTTGTTCGGCGTTTACACGTACCCACGAGATCCACTAGACAGTAGAGATCGCCGTCAGCCCAATCGAACACGACCCATCCACCCCGTCCACTCACCAATCCCATCCGCCAGACCCAACGCACACGCTGCCTCCACACTCCCCCCAACATACTGAATCCTCGTCCGCTGCTCCCCCGCCAACGCCAACCGATCGTCCAACTTACCAAAATACTCCCCCGCAAGCACCTCGAAACTCGTCACGACGCGTTTTCCGGCGAGATCTTCCACCGTCTTGATCGACCCCCGTTCGGGAACCTGGATTTGCAACGCACATTTTCCAAATGCGAGGCGTTGGACTTCGGTGACCTTGTCTTGCATTTTGGCTTCGAGGATGACGTCGTGACCGGTGATGCCGATATCGACGTTACCGTTCCCAACGAAGGAAGGGATGTCTGCTGCTGGGAGGAACACACTATGCACAGGCGGCCGGATGAGAAGTGGAGCATGACATGATAGTTTTCAATAATCCTCTGCGGTATAGTGTAGGCTTACAGTGCGATGGGGTGGTTCATCACGAGACAAACGTCGAGACGATTCGATCGGCGGAACTGGATGTCCGCGCCTGTTAGATTCCATCAAAAAGATGTATATGTGATACATCTACGTCAAACGCAGCGCACGCACCGGAAAGTAACTGCAAGCATCGCTCGTGCAGTCTACCTGTACACGGCGATCAGCATCTGTTTGGGTGACCAAAAAACACCGGGCTGGTCAGACGTTACCTTTTTTCGGGATGGCAAAAAGCAAGCGACCGTTGATCACTTCGACGTCTGACGGCGATCTTGAGACGATTCCAAATAGACTTGACTGTGAAAACTCACTCATCCCGACAGGGTTCAAGTAGCCCTTGATGTGGTGTAGGACGAACAGTATTGTCACGCCGAGTCATCTGGCATATTCACGACCGCACACATTTACCAAAAATGGGTCCCCGAAATGGCACACGTTCGAACCCGAACCCGAGTTCTTTGAATCAACGCTCAACGTGCACCTAGCTTTGCGGTAGATCATGTCGATCACCGCAGTGTAGTACGAGTCCGTTCATCGTGCCCCACAGAAATGCAAAGCCATCCCTGGCTGGTCGTCACGGTAAAATTCAGACACTCGTTTAGGGAACGTGGCGGCTCCTATCCATGTCTGCGTCCGCTGGCTCACATTTCAAGGTGTCTCTCATTCCAGAGCCTGATGTCCACTAATGGGCCAAGATCCAAAGCACCTCCGCGCGGATCGATCTCACCGATCCCAACACATCAGCAGCTACGCGCTCCTTCGTTTGACTGCCATACATATCATGTCACCTCGTGCGTGAGCACTTGAACGACGATATGATAAGCGGGACCGACCCCAATCGATGTGGTCGAGTAAAGCGGACAGATCAATGGGTTAGTCATTTCTCCAAGAGGGTGGCTCTGTCGAGTTTCGTGCGCAATTCGCTTGTCCAGTCAACACCGTCGACGAGTGTCGGTTGATCGCACCGGCATGGTAAGTAAAGTGTCCTTTCAGGTTTGGGGGGAATGGTGGATGTCTGCTTCTGGGAAGTAGAGACACGCCCTCGATCGCGCTAGGAGAAATTCCGGAGATGTCGTGCCGATGTCGGAGAAACACCGCAATAGCAGTCACTGGAAGACGTAAGCAGCTAAGGAACAGGAAATACTCGACAGGAAGGGCTATGCCAGACGCAAGAACACGAGCGGGAACAGCAGCAATCGCTCGGTGGGGAAAGAGCCTTTGAGAAGTGTTGCAGCGAGAATACTCCGACGAGATGCGCTGCGCGCGAATTACGACTGAATGCCTCTGATCATGATGAACTGACCATCATGGACGTGCCATCATACGAAGACCTGTCAAGCAGTGGAGTCTTAAGGAACGACAGCTAAAATCACGGACAACGGGGACAAATTACGTGCTCGTGCGTCCAGGTAGTGCCATCGAACGGTTCAGCCAGAGCCGGGTGACCCGACTACCGCGAGAACGTGATGGCATGTCTCAGGATCTAGTTTCTTCGGAGGTTCCTTACGCCAGAGAGATTGCATGACAAGCTGAGGGATAGAGATGCCACCAGAAATAGCGTCGCCCAGCGCGTTCTTGCATGTTTCATATTACAGGGGATCGGATCCAGGGTGGGCTCTCGGAAGCTAACTATCCGAGATCACTATTAGAGGCAATATTGGCAAGGAACGCCCACTTGAGAGCATGACAGCGAACGTGGCACGGCGAATGTACTGAGAAGGCTATGCGGGCAGATGATGAAACAGCAGGACTCTGATGGCCGTGTGCTCCAGCGGGATAGCAGGGAAGTTTGATGGTCTCCTGAATCCTGTGGTTAGATTAGCTCTAGACTTATTTTTCACAGAGGTGCAAGGTACGAGGCAGAATTCAAGCTGTGCTTTCACCACGGAGAGTCTTCGGAAATATGAATATGCGCATTTCCGAAAAAGGAAATTAGCTCGGAGTAATTGTGATATTCAACCTCCGACAGGCGTACGCGCACGCCGCAGACTCGAATGACGCGGCCAACAGCGACTCGATAGTACACGCCATCTCTGCGCGAACGAAGGTCGCTCTCATCCTAGACATGGACTCGATCGCTCACCCAACCCAGAGACAGTTCAACCCTTACTCCGACAACGGCGGTACCATCCTCGCCATCGCTGGCGCTGACTTTACCGTCATCGCAGGCGACACGAGGCAGAGCGAAGGATACAGCATCCAGACACGATATGCCCCAAAGGTCTTTCGATTGTACGCAGAACTCTTCCCCTCATAGACCACGTCCGCTCACACCTCCGACAGGACCGATCGTGCTGTTCTCGCCGTGAATGGCTTTGCAGCAGACGGAAACATGTTTGTCAAGAAAGTAAAGCAGCGACTAGAAGTATGCATGCCATCCTGATCTTTTTCGTACCCTCACCCATTTTTCTTTACAGTGGTACCGGCATGCCCATTCAAAAGATATGCCCATCCGTGCCATCGCACGATTGATTCAAACGATGCTCTATGCCCGACGATTCTTTCCCTATTACGTGTACAACATCCTAGGCGGCATCGAAGAAGACGGTCCGTCAAACATGTCCTTCCTCCCCTCCCATCTCATCTCATAAGGTCAGGCACCGGTGCGGTCTACTCGTTCGATCCCGTCGGCTCGTACGAGCGGGAGGCATGTCGTGCAGCCGGCGCCGCACAGTCATTAGTACAACCATTCTTGGACAATCAGGCATGTCAAGCCCCATTCTTTCTCATCCGCATCCTCGATGTGGGCCCGTCCACCATCCTGATTTTTGACGCCCACAATACTGCAGATCTACTTCAAGAACCAGCAACCAGCACCGGACACGTCGCATCCGGCACACTTGCCTCTTCCGACTGTTTTGTCGATAGTCATTGATTCGTTCACGGGCGCAACCGAGCGCCACATTGAGGTGGGTATTCCTGATTCTTGTTATACCCCAGTGCTAATTCTGTCTCTCCAGGTCGGTGATGGCCTCGAAATGTATATCGTGCTCGCCAAGGACCGCGGTGTGCAGGGCTTAGAGGGCATCCGAGGCGCACGGGAGCTCACGGTGACCGATGATGGCGAGCGTGTCTTTGTTGTTCAGAGAGATCTGAAAAAGGACTGAAAAAGTCCACCATGCATTCTGTTTGGGCAATGAGCCGTCTCTGACTCTTGAAAATAGAAATTCTGCGAGAAATCACGAGCGTACATGTCAAGTATAGATATTTTGATCTACTACTGCGGAGCTTGATCTACTACTGCGGAGCTTGAGCTTCACTCTCGCAGCCCCAGCCGCAATCAAACAGCGGTCGATTTGGCTAGTCACCCTGCCAAGGACTGCAATGTACAGTGGGTACGAGTCTTCACGTTGCCGTAAAACAAAAAAAAAACGCGGAAAAAACCGTAGTTGGACAGAACCGCAATATGGTCTGAAAAACAAGGCAGCAAACAAAGACAAATACAGCAATCCCTTCTCATCACCGACGTCGTTGTTAGCGTCCGCCTCTCCGCCGTGCCAGCAACGCACCCCTTCCTTTCCCTCCGACATCATGCAAGCTTGGCCGACATCCTGTCTATCTCTGACCTCTGCCTCGATGATCGTATTTTTTCTCTTTTCCGTCTTCTTCGCAACACCTGCACTCGGCCAGGCCATCGTCTACGACTCGGCACACAATGTGACGAACATCTTTGGTACTTGGTCTTCGGGAAGCCAAAACGTCATCACTGGCTCGGTCAGTCTTCTCGATAACCCACTTGTCTCCCATGTCGTTCACACGTACATTCCCAAAAGTCCTTTGCACAACCCGCCAACGAATCGTTCGTCTACCCATCCACAACTGGAATCTCATATTCATTGTGAGTTGATTCGTGGTGCTGAGAGTCGGAAGCTGAGATGGTGTGCATACAGCAGCTCGGATGGTTTCTATGAGGTCGCACGGTACCGGATGACAGGGAACGGTAGCCAACCCTCTTCTTTCCTTGCCTTGGACCGTCTACTCACTTCATCCACTTCCACCAGGCACCCAACCCAACTGCATTACCGGCGTCATGAACTGGTGTCACGGCAGCTACGAACTCGTCTCCAATGGCTCCCTCATCCTCGTTCCCTTGGGCGATGGCTACCAACAAATACAAGACCCCTGTGCCCCCGTCTCCAACTTTATCGAAAATTACAACGATACGGAACTCTACGTGCAGTGGAATATCTACCTGGATGCGGTGCGAGGGTATGCGCTACAGCTATATCAATTTGACGGGTCGCCGTTGGCGCCGCAGTGGCAGCTTTCATCGTCGCCGAATATGTTGCCGACACAGCTGTTGCGGAACGTGACATCGCCGACCAATAATGCGGCGGTCCTCATTGCGAACGCTGGCGAGCGCAGTTTGGGCGTGTCAGGGTTGACGGGTGTGTTTTCGCTCGTTGCGGGACTCGGAATCGCGTCGGTGCTACTCTGATGACGGGAGGCATGGGTGCCAGAGGGTGATTCCTTTCCTTGTATCGCGCGCGCGGTGACCAATGGTGCTTTCCCCTGCTTGCGTATACGACTTGCACATACCAGCACGCTAATAGAGTCTTTTACATGACGCATGACATGCATATTCTCCCCACCGAGTTTGCCTTTTTGCCATTGTAACTTGTTGCTTCTTTGCCTTCTTTTACCTCTTCTTTCAGATTCTAGTTGACGATGGACGTTACGGACACACAACATGCCTACTGACCTGTCCTCGGGGAGGAGGATGCATGATGGGGCGTGTAAACAGCCCAACTTGTCTCCTGAAGCGAGAGCGCAGTATACATTCGTTTCTTGATCCACGGGGCTTGCTTTAGTATTGATACCTCCGCGACACACTTTTTCTTTGGATAAGGCAATAAATACGCGCACGTTGAACCTGAGTATACTTTCTGCACTTTATCTAGACTCGAAGGTCGGTTGGGGTGGCTGGCAGTACTCTGACGTAGATGTATGTATAACGTTCGAAGGGATAATTCATCGTACCGCATGGCAGCAGCTTGCTTTATGGAAAGTGGTACGTTTTGTGTTTACCCACACTAAAATACCGAGGCGGCGTCTCTCTTGGTAACTTTTAATGTCATCGTATCAACGGGAATTACAGACGTCAAAGAGACTCATCGTATTCATACATATATGTATGGGACGCCCTTTTAAATAAAGCGCACGAGCTCAAAAAAGAATTTTATTCCAGATAGCCAATCCAACGTTGGTCGGGTTCAGGAGGGAGTAACTTTCCCACGTGGCCAACGGACCATAAAAATTGCTTGACGAGCTTGTCGATTAGAATCTAGAGTGTACTTTTTTTTTTTTGAACAAATGCCGGATCGGATCGAATAAAAAAAAAACAGGGTTGTGTTGTTGTCGAGGAAACCGTGACAGGCCTGATACGTTTTGAGCTCGAGTTGAACCCAAAGATGCGATGAGCCCAGTTACTCGACTGGTCTTCAGTAGCTGACCTAATACGATACACGACCGTCTATATATATATCTTGTACAATATTCGCGTCGTTGACGGGACGAGGGGTCACAGGGGTGAGCTTCAAGGATCAAGCGGTGGAGCCGCAATATTGGAAGGTTGATCGATGGTCTCCGACGCCGAGTTTGGGTGGTCATGTGTACGCGGAAAGTACGAAAGACGGCGTTTCTCGTCTTGATCGCGGCGAAAGGAAGTGTCGATGCCTGAAGCTTGACAGACGGGATCGAACATGCGCCAACGGGGGTGGGAAGAAGTCGAATTTGAGGGAGGTCGGATGCGACGATCGGGCCCCGCATCACGACACCGAGATCGCACCCCGTAAGTACCAATTTGCGAGACAAATCGGAGCCAAAATGCGCCTATATGGCCGAGTCAAAAGACTAGGACCCTTGATTTCCTTTTTTGCTAGCTGACCTCCTCTCAAATTTAGTCTGTGGTAGCGTCGTGAAGCGACAAATCGTCTTGCAGATAGCAGTGGTCAGGTGAGAAAGGAGGAGCCCGGTTGTGACTGGTCGACCAAACAAGACTGGCTAGTAATGCACGTGGGGTGGGACCACGAAAAACCTTGTCTTCATTAGGTTTAGATAACATAAAGTGTAGGATTTATGCGTCATAGGAGGGTGTTGAACGTGTGCGGTGCCATTAGATCCGTGCCGGTGTAGGGAACAGGACCTTCTTGAATGATGCACCGTGTTGATCCGTATTTAATAGAGGGATCTGTCGTCGCTCATCCCAACGTGAAACTTATCAACGTTTCAAGTCGCATCCAGAGGTCAGTTTGGGGGTCCCAAGGTCAATGATCCATCGGTGTCGGTATTACGAAAGTGGACTACGTAGCATAGAAGCCGCCGCCGCATCAGATGATCAAATGTCGCTGGTATTCTAGCCGGAAGTGAGGTGAGGCGTTTTGGAGGGCAGAGCGAAAACCTGATGCTCGTTGTCTTGAGAGGGGGGTTTGAGATTGCGTACACACCGAGTCAGCATCACCCGCGGGTTCCGCGTTACATCCTTGCTTGGCGAGCACGGCCTCGATGGAAGGCGCAGTTTTTCTGACCGGAGCAGTGAACGCAACGTCGCACGTGCGTTGTTGTCTTCGGCCGCTGTCCGCTGCGGCGAGTGATATTACGCGAATCTTGTTCTGCTCGCATCATGATGGACAGCATCCATACGGAATCGGGTGTCCGTCCGCGGGATCAAAATGGTATAATATTCTCACGACAAATTGAATGACCGTTCCGATTGGCCTCTTCTTCTTTTTGCTCCTTTCCCCGCACGTCTCGCTCTGCCCTTCTTTATCTCATTCTAGCCCCGTCTCATTTGTATCGTTTCACATCAACTTCGCCTCTTTTTCAGTTCCATTATTTAAAGCCCTTCTTTTGATCATGAGTGCTCCAATGTTGTTCGCTCCTCACCCATCTGCCGACCCTTTTTCACTCTCACAGTCCCTCCAACCCTCTTCTCTGATGGAGGTGTTCACAAATCCATCGGTAACATCTTTTAACATGTCTCAGAACTACGACACCCCTGAGGTTGGCCCTTGGTACCCGGATCTTGATCAACAACGCTCGCAAAAACTTCGTGATGAGTGGGACTCCTCTGATTCCTCGGCTCCCCTATTCCCACAGACACAAGAAGTCGACATATCTCCCGCAGCAATGTTTTTGACCGCATTCACCCCGCCCTCACAGCCCACGCGGCAGCCTGATGACGAGTGTGAGACGGTGGCCGGCTACGTCCTAGGTCCCGTCATCGGACGCGGTGGATTTTCAACCATCAGGCGCGCCTTTTCTCCATCAGGTGGCGTCGTCGCAATCAAGATTGTGAGGCGATCAGACATCGCGAGGCAAAGCGATCCATCCTTGACCAGAAAACGTCTCGACCACGAAACCGAGATCTGGTCCTCACTCAGCCATGAACATATCCTCCCTCTCTTTTCCGTCGAGCATACATCCTATGCTAACTTCTATGTCACACTCTTCTGCCCCGCTGGCTCGCTTTTCGATATCCTTAAGCGGGATGGCACGCCCGCTTTACCTCTCGATGACGCTGGCATGATGTTTCGCCAAATCGTCAGAGGTGTACGATACTTGCACGAGGTTGCCGGATATGTCCACAGAGACATCAAGCTTGAAAACATCCTTGTAGACGAAATGGGTGTCTGTCGCATTTGCGATTTTGGTCTCACTCGCAAGATAGGCGAGTCAGACGACGAACGCTTGGACGAGCACAACAGCCCTGCCATCCATCGCCACCGCTCCGCCATGCACCACACAGTGCGGCACGCAAAGAACACGTTGCCCTCTCATGCATCCATCTTGCGTCATGGTCCTCGCCGCCATCGCACCTCCACTCCCGTTGGTGACCACTCCCCCGCTCCTGTCCATCCCGCGCACGCATTTCAACCAGGCTCGTTGCCATATGCTGCCCCGGAACTCCTGTCCCCGCAAACACCTGGCAAGGATTATGGTGCAAACCCGGCACAAGATATGTGGGCATTAGGGTGTCTGCTCTATGCCCTGCTCACCGGTCGACTTCCATTTTCCGACCCGTTTGAGCCTAGGTTGACAATGAAAATTTTGCATGGTGAATAAAAACCCGTCCTTGTCTTCCTTTCACTCATGCACTCTTTCTAGGCGTGTACGATATGCCATGTGATATTGGTCGTGGAGCAGGTCGTGTTTTGAAAGGTTGCCTTGATCGTGACGTGCGGGACCGTTGGACGATCACGATGGTGGATGAGCTGGCCTGGGACATTGGTTGGGGACAAGTTGATGAATCATCTTCTGTATCACATGGGGACGAATTTGAGTTCGTTCATTGCCCCAACCCGGCAACGCGTCGCCATTCGCGATCACGTTCTCGCGACCATGATTCTGCCTTCGATCCCCCCTCTTCTCGTCCGCGCAGGTCCTTCTCTCGTACCTCTATCACGACCTCAAGCTCGCTCTCGAGCAGAAGCACGAGCCGGAGTGTATCTAGACCGCCAACGACCACGCGCTTACCGCTTCCGACAGCGTGTGACGATGTCGCGCACGCTGTATTGAGTGCGCCAACAACTGAGTCTTCCCTCATACGTCTGGATATCGGTGGACCGGCTCTCATGTTACCCACATACCCTGTCGAGCGCGGTCGGAGCCCGAGGAAGGTAGACCCGCGACTAACCAATCGGTTTGCCCCTTCGATAGGGGCTTCCACGGTACCATCCGATCATGGCCGCGAGCCTAGTCGTGGACGGGAGATGTATTCCGCAACTGATGTGTTGGATAATACTGCCCGCTGGGCCTCTGCGTTGAGGCTAAGCACTGTCGCAGAGGTCACGACGCATTTGAACGGCGTGTCGTCGCCTGCGGTGAAGAAGCTGCGTAGGGTACTCAACCAAAGCACACATCGCTCTAACGAATCCAAGCCCCAAGAGGGGAAAAGGGCTGAGAGTACGCCCCCAGTGTCGTCCACATGGTCCCTCCGCCGATATCGAGGTGTCAAGGAAGATTCGCCGTCCTTGAGAGTGGGAAGATCTCTTGGTATCGGGGGTGCGTTCCTCCGCGAGCCTAGCGCCGCACCAATCCCGATCGTCCGCAAGAACGGGACACGGAGTCGCAGCGTGGGCCACGAACTGGACAGTACTGCACGTCGGCTTTTCTAAACCATGTCTTGCCTGTCCATGTTTGTTCTCTTCCCCATCGGCTTCGTGGTACCTCCCTCAATCCCCAACAAAAAGCATTTGTGAGTCTCTTAACGCGCCTGATGCGTATGTCTCGTCTTGTCACCAATTGCGTGAGCTTATGAATGTATTTCCCCCCTTGTATCTCTAGTCTCTATGTATATGCATACGACATTGTGATATCGTGGCTCTTGCTCACAATCTCTTGCTCTTTTTTTCGCTGCTCTCACACTCACTCACACGCTTATATTTTGATTATTTGTGGCCCCCACCTCGCAATGTGTTTTTTGCTAGTTTGGCATGCATGGATACCCTCGTTTTTTGGACTTTTTGTTTCACTGGACAAAAAGTTATCTATTTAACTGACGTCTCTCCCATCTCACTTTTTTTTATATTCTACTCGCGATACGTTGTACTAGTCCGATTTGCGTATAGGCGTGGAATGGAAATTTCTCTCATTCGAGTCACGGTCCGAGTCTCAAGTCATTTTGTGCTTAGCTTATCACACGTCGTCTCTCTGTTCTCTGTCGCTTGTGAGAAGATCCTACCCGACGATACAGTATGTGCCGGCACGGTACAACGCTCGAGTCTCGTACTGGAGGCACACTACAACAAATCAGAAAATGATATTAGATATCTTCGTATGTACTTGTAGATATTTTACCCAACCTCGTGTGTCAGATCATAAGTAATGAGGAAGAAGTTCCCATCGCAGCGACCTGGTTGGAGCCAGCCCAAGCTGGAGAAACTCGAGCCGTGGTTTCCTAAGCCTATATTTGAAGCAGCTGGGCCAGAGGCAACGAGGAGGAAGCAGCCGACGGGAACGACGATGATTCTGACGGTGGGAGCGTAGATGTGATGTGATGTGATTGCTGAGATAAAAAAAAATCTCATGATGTGACGGAATGAATGATAACAGTTATCTTACTAATTTACTCTTTTTTTGCTGCTGGCACAAGTGATGGGGTATGCACGATAAAGCACCAGATTTGATGTTGTTTCCATTTCTACGATAGGAAAACACTTCAGATGTACGCTATATTTTTTATGGTAGATTTTTAAATACGTATCAACCCATCCTTAGTGTCTGATGCATAAAATTTTTGTTGTGTTGTAGAATACGAGCCACCTACTTTTTGTTGGCACAAGTGCCGATCCATTACAGTACTGGTTTTGGTTTTCCCTACGGGCGCAGGTTCGCGTGTCATCGTCAGGGAGTTTCGGTCACTGCGCATGCATTAATGATACGCTACTCTGTCGCAGCACGAACGGACACCTCACGATACCGTTCGGGTTTCACAAGACCGGAATCCAAAAGAATCGGATCAGTGGTCGTTGATACGAATCTATTTCAATTTAATTTCGATTTTTGCTTTGTTGATGGGCTGCTGGGCTGTCGAACTCTGGAGTCGGTCTAGCCTGGACCTGCCACAGTCTGCCACCTGCCACCTGCTGCCCAGACCTGCCGCTTGCCACCTAGAGGTTTGAATTTGGTATCGTCGTGAACGAGCGATAGGGATCTGGGTTTTTTTTTTTTTTTGATGGAATGAATTTGTAGGTCGACTGTTCAACGTTTTATCATGGATATGGGGCAGGGCAGGGCAGGGCAGGGCAGGGCAGGGCAGGGTATGGGGTATGGAGTTGGGAACGGGGTCGGGTACTGTCCCTGTTGTGAGATGAATACGATCGTTAGTTAACGTACTCACGGCAAGTTTCAAAGAGGAGCCCCGCCCCGGCGCAGGTAGTTCGACGAATCGATGATAACGATGTATGAAATTAAAGCTTGAAGCTTGACGGTGCGCAGCGCGCAGAAGGCACAAAGGCCTCGGCCCTCACACCTATTTGATTATTTGATTCGTGTATCACACCAAACCAAATTTGAATCCGAGCATCTGGGGAAAAAAAGCCTTATGGATTGCGATAGAGATACAGATCTCGCGACGAAAACCGGATGTCAATCACGTTTTGGTACGTGACTTGAACGGGGTCAATGGCAGATACTTGCATATAGCTACCTCGAAAAAGACCCGATAACATATACACAGACACACAAAGAAAAAAAAAGGGGGGGACACTCCATCATGATCTGATCGTTCTCAATAGTCTACACATCAAAGGTGTGGACCACTCACCGACTTCGTTCACGCATTCGTCTCCTCTGTGCATCCCGCACGCGTTCTAGACCTTAGGCTCGTTCCATCTTACTGTCCTCATCTCCCGACTTGATCGGCGCCAATGTGTCTCCCATCAGATACACCCCTCTAGCACGGGCTCCCGTCGACCACACCGACAACAGGGATACCGCACAGAACGCGTTGATCGATCGCCCAATCTCGAACCAGGACTCTGTCAACACGCAGCTTGTAAGTCCGAGTCGACGCACGAGAACATCTAGCACGTGTGGTTTCCTTACCGGTATCAGTCACGTTTAAAAACACTCTGACAAGGGTGACATGATGTATGCGTACCGTTAACGCCACGATAAGCAGGGAAAAGGGAGGTAAGCTTAGACGGGTGTTCAGCGTCGCCAACACGAGCGACAGGGTCATGTATGGTATGAGGAGCTTGAAGAGCTGTTGGGGACGCGTGAGCGGGATATAGGATCAAACCGGAACACGTACCACCAAAACCATCACTAGGAAGGGGTCGTAGATCGTCACGAGACGAAACGCTGGCTCTAGGTAGAAGGAACTTGGTGGGGATGTAAGATCGCACATCACGACGACAACACGAAATTCAGGAGAACACACTTTATGGATGGAACGCCGATGATGGTTCGAGTCAACATGCATCGCGGGACACATGAGAACAGACGCAACCTACTTGCCAGCCCCAAAGAACGCGATCTGCGCAAAGAACAAGAATAACAAGGCTATCCGCACATCGTCTGTGTAGAAGCGAAAACCATTTTTCAGTAGATCCGTTGAGATTCAAGGGTTGTCGAATGGCTGTTTCCACGTCTATCCACAAAAGTAAGTTGCATGTGAAAGCCGAGAGAAAAAGTCCATCGACATTATCACGAAACAGACGGAAAATGCGAGGAAGGACGGGATCTTGGGTTTTTGGGAGATGTATCGGAATATGAATAGGTATGCCGAGGATATCGTTGGTCGAAGCCAAGGTGAGATTACGGAACATCGTAGGGGAATTGGTGAAGGTACCAAGTACTGTCCATGCAGCGAGATTATTAAGAGATGGGAGGCTGTTTTTGGCTTCCAAACTGAGTACAGAGCCTACAGCGAATACCACTACGGCGGCGAGGATGCTCATCTTCCGAGATATGAGAAGTACAAGTACGGAGGCCTCCACTTGTTTGCAATAACGCAGAGACCCTCCTGCTGTTGAATCCCGAACCAAGTTTGGACCGCCAAGTGTACGTGACACTGACAAGGAGCATCAGTCAGCAACACCCACGGATCGAATTACGTCTCGGAACATACATGGTTGGAAAAGTCTCCATTTTGTGGACGAGGAGTGGAAAGATACCAGTGACTAAACAGTTGAGACTTCACTGTAGGGCAAGATTCCAATTCCAGGATAGCGTTGACGATGGCCAAGTGCAGTGCAGCCATAGAACGCCAAAGATAAATAACCCAGCGCTCCATATCCAGCGATAGGTGTATGCAGCCTGAAGGAAAATCTTGAGACCATGCGCTTCAGGATGAAGAGATGCACGTACCACCATGCCCTGAAGTGAGGCAACAACAAGCAATGCATATATACAGAACTGGCGGGGTGAAAAAGATAGTTGAGATATGACTTTGACGATAGCGGGAGCCCCTCGCAGGAAGAACTCGCTCCAGAAATGGCACGGGAATGCAACATAAAGGTAGAACGCCCTTGGAGAACCCTGTACCCAAAAAGCCATTGCAGAACCCAAGGACGTCAACGGAGCGAATGCATAAACAAGCCAGGTCCAGGCAGTCGACGCTGGAGGGATCTCGAGCAGGGAGACGGAAGTATACGCAGTCCATCCAACATACACTAGGACGACATAGAGCGAATCAAAAGGGAATCGTAGCTAAAGGTCTTTCCAGGTTAGGACGCGAAGGAACACAACATAGGCCGACGTGCCCAGGTAGTGCAAGCCCTCCAAGCAAGAGTCAATCAGCTGCACTCATTTGAGACGCACTTCGTTCCATTGTCCTTCTCTGAGTGATTGTTCGATGGACACAAGTTTCTGGATGCGGGGTGGCGTTCCTGAATCTCCCATACCTTCTAAAGGACCATGTGGTTCGTAGAACAATGCATATCCTTGCTTGAACTCTTGGAAAGATGAGCAAACTTCATTCGGGATCGGAGCTCCACTTGCGTGTTTTATGCGGTAGTGGCCCAGTAGAACTTGTGTATTGGCAAAGGCAACGTGAGCAAGGGCTTCCTCTCCTCCACGAGGTTTCAGGAAACTAGGCCGTGTAGGGTCCACATTAGGCAGCATACAAATTGAGTTTACCGGCCAATTGAGACCAATGAGTAAGGCCATGAAAGGAGCTATGTCCGCTTGAGAGACATCGCGGCGGAATAGATCAACTCCCATGGTCGCGAGTATTCATCGCGTGAAGGGGGTACGGAATCGGGTACAGGGTCCCGAACGCCTTTTCCCCACACAATCAATGGAGTTCGAGTGCTATCCGGTTCTGCGGAAGATGATAGAAGGTCAAGTTCGCGAGTGTGGGGTAGAGACTTACTATCATCTCCAAGATTGCCTATGTTGATCATCCCATGATCAGCGGTAAATATGAAATTTGTTTCCTCATCCCTCATAGAAATCCGAGATGAGCTTCTCAGGCTCGCGGACAATGGTGTCTACTACTCGAATGTTCTTCATATACTCCTGTTGGTTGACTTGAACATGCTAAGCCATTGTTGAGTCACCAAATTCACCTTGGAATGAGGTCGGTACGAATGACGAGTGGTGTCTACTCCGGAGAGATGCAAAGAAATTCCTACTTTGTTTTCGCGAAGGTCCGAATTTAGCACAGCGTCTTCTAATGCGTTTCGCCACGATGCGCGGAACCGATCTAGCACCCAAAAATCGAGAACAGATGCCAATCTGCACTTCTCCTCAACATGTGAACAAAAAAAGAGACTTGTGATTGATCAACCAACCTTTTGTAAAGTCTTCTGCTTGTATGTCGTAGGACCAGCTACAGATGTTGCCATGGGTTGAAGGGTCGGCCGGGAGCGGCCGCCTCCTGAGCGGAATGGTTTGACGGAAATCCATTTGGGGTGAACAAAAGGTCGACTCGAAGGCCTTCACCTTTTCAAAGCGAGTTAGGGCTGCATAGGATAGAGCACACTGTATGATCCAACATACCAACGATGAGAAGAAGGCGCAGTAGGGGCACAGCTGGGGCCCCTTAGTAGACTTGCCTGTATGGAAAGCCGGACAACCAGTCTGTGCTTCGAATTTCTCCGACTCCATACCCCATTTGTCGATTTGCAAAGTAAGGACTCCGGTCACCATGTTTAAATTTTACAATTTAAATTTTGCGAAACTCAAACAGTCAGTTGAGGTACATGGAATGAAAGCACGAAGTAGGATTTAAATATTGTTATTAACCTCATCTTTCTCATCAGAAGAAAAGGTGTTTTTTTAGTGGTCATAGACACCTTTTGATCCCCGTAGTCTTGGGATCCTCGAGCAAGCCTCGAGTGGATTGCTCGCCGGGCAATGTGATCCTGGATGGAGTTATATAAATTGAACGTCCATGGTGAGTGTTTTTCTAGTCTGCAGGTGTTAGCATATGGCACAGTTTCTTACATGGCGCGTCAGATTTCTTTAAATCCCACCGAGATACGCCACGAAGCGGGAGCATGGTAGGCTCGTTGGTCGTCGTCTTGCCCACTCAACACGAAGGTGGACAACTCGTGCTTCGTCAGGGTACTCAAGAGTGGACCCTTGACTTTGCGAACATGCTCACTGCAGCAACTGATCCGTTGGTGTTCTACGTCGCTGATGTCGAGCACGAAGTCTTGCCCGTCACTTCGGGCTATCGCGTGACGCTCACCTACAACCTCGACTGCAAACCTTCCCACCCGAGCACAATCTACATCTCCACGCCTTTTCACCAGCGACTCAAGAAAGCGCTCGTCGAATTCATCAACAAGAAATCCACCTTGCCGGAAGGTGGCTATCTAGGCTGCGGCCTCGTGCACGAGTATGTTTACAATGACGACCGGCCGATCAATGTGTTACTGCTCCATCTGAAGGGCGCCGACGAGGTTCTCGCGACGATCTGCGAAGAGCTCGGTCCCCAGTATTCGCTGACGCTGCTCTAACGCGAACTGTGTGGAGTACCCTTGACCAATTTAATTACCGACAGAAAGCTCAGGGTTGGGGGTGACGGCAAGGAGAGTTTCGCCGAATTCTTGGAAAACACCCTCTCTAGGAAGTCTGCCGAGGTCGAGGGCGTCGAGATCATCGGCCGTCCGTTTGACCGCGGTGTGACCGAAAAGGAATATTACTGGCAGTTCACGGAGCATTTGTATAGAGACCCGGTCACGAAGGTCTTGGAAATCCGGCCCATGTCGTCCGTGGAGACGAAGTCGCCGTACGTATCATATGGGAACGAACCCTGCTTGAAGTACGTTTATGCGCAAGCATCCATGCTGATCGCCCTTGACCCGGCGGCATCCCGTGAGGAACTTGAGGCTGGAAGAGGCGCGGGAGGAGTATGAGTTTCAGACGCTACCACCCGGGACCGTGCCATTCAAAAAGCTGCGTTTCATCGCTTGGAGGCGATCGTTTTCAAACCAGCCTTCTCTCGTCGACGGAGCAAAAAGTCGAAAAAAACGATACTAGTTCCTTTATCCACTATGTGCGCCGATCGGTTAGTGCGTTGTAAAGATCATATTTTACTTCCGCAGCGAATGAAAGCAAAAAATTCAAGCTTGCAAGTTCAAGTCATGAATAAGATGAAACGGTTCGATTGATCACAACAACGACCTGCAAGTGGATGATGGCAGTTGAGACGAGGTTCAAAGCCGGTGCGCTCCAACTCAAATATCCTCTTGCTTAGATTTCTGTATCCAGGAAAGTGATCTATGGATAGAAATGTGTTCGTCGACGAAGACTCTGAGACCTAAAGAATAGAGCGCAAACATCGTACATCATATTTTAATGCTGTCTCGACCAACCCTTGCACATATAGCAACTAAGATGATACCTCCATGGGTGTATGGCCGCTCGCAACGATCACGTCTTCCGCTGCGGACCGTCGCGCCTTGCGTTCCGCAGCCTGCGCTTGTAGTACCTCGACTTCCTGCTTTAGCTTTGCCTACCAAAAAATCGGCTACGCTGGTATGGTACGTTGTTGCTCGAATCCACTTACCACCTTAGACTCGAGCTCGAGCTTGTCAAAGATCGAATAAGCGGGGGCCGGTGGCGGCGGAGTCACAAGAATACCTGTCCACGTCATGAGTGACGTACAAGGATGGGTTTGGTGATTGGGATAGTTACCAAAGGCAGCCTTTTTGAAGACCTCTTCCATGAGTTCGTGGTTGCGTTTATACCGTGTCAACGCGAGCGTCCGTGTCGATATCATCTCGAACTCATCTAAGGCATGAAGAACCCATGAGAACCTCCACATCCGAAACAGTAACTTATCCCACCTGCAGAGTCATCGTCGTCCAATCGAGGTGGTCCAGGCCGTTGCTATAAAAACCCAGCACAACTTGTTAGCTTACAAACGCGACCAAGCGAGAGCGAAAACACACCCCTCCCATGCTCCCACTTCGCTCCCGTGCACGTTCCCGTTCCCGCCGTCTTTCCAGCGACTCCATGTTGCTGTTCTGCTGTGCCAGCATGGCTTGCGGTGTCATACCTATCCCCTGCGGGTTCATACCCATGGTTTGCGGGTTCATGCCCTGAGGCGCCATACCCATTCCTGCTTGATTCATCCCCATTGCTTGAGGGCTCATGCCTATTGGGCCTGGAGGTGGAGGGGGGCCAGCGGAAGGCGGATAAACTTTTTGTCCAGCCTTGTCGCCCAAGACATATACGGGAGGCTCAGTGATCTGACGGAGCGGGTATTGTCGTACGGGCGAATTCAGTAACGAGGGAACGGTCTCTGAAAATGTATCAGTATTGGAAGTGGAGCACAATAGAAGACGTCAGAAACGTGGTTCAAAATATGTTGTCAAGTCACTAGGCTCGTAATGCATGGTTCCAAAGTGCCAATGGACTGAGCAGGACAGGGAAGATGTCGGGGGAAAAGAGGATTCAAAACATCGTGGAACATCATTCCAGAAGATAAAGGCGATAAGGAGTGAGAATGTATGGGGTATCTGAAACAAGGGACGTGGCGGAAAAACAAGGATGTGCCTAGACTCACGAATCACTGGTCCACGTGTGTAATGCACGAGTGTGATCTGTGGATGGCCACCCTTAATGAGACGATACCGACGTCGAATGCGCCACGCGTTCGCCTCTTGCGTATTGGGCAAGAACCCATATTTTATTTCCATAACTTCGATTTCCTAAAGAAAACAGTGCTGGAAGTTGGTTCATATGGCTCGGAAAGGGTGCGCTGAGACAGTACACGTACACGGTTGCCAGGTACCGGGAGCGCGTAGCGCGTTTCTTGGTCCTGATAGCGAATACCGTCGTTTGGGAATTGCGCGAGGTTGGGGAGAAAGATAAGGATGACTTGGCCCTCTGCAGTCAAAACCAACATATCAGCGCTCGTTTTTAGAGCCCTGTCTCGTGCTGGCGTACCGACAGGCTTGTCAATAAACGTCCATGAATAAGGAACGGTGATGGATAGTTGTGCAGCGCGAGCAAGCATGTTTGCTGCAGCCTCGATAGTCACGTTTGCATGAAGCCCGATGTTTTCTGGAAAGCGAAGGCATGGAGCATCATGATGTGGTTGTTGAAAAGACATTGCGGCATGGAATTTGAAGTGGTTATGATCCTGTTATGGATCACCGTTTGGGTGGTTGTTTGGATCGGAAGCTCATGCCAAACAAACACACTCCGTCACGTGATCACGATTGACTTTACAAAGAAATACAGTGTACCTAAAGCAAAGAACACAATATTTGCTCACTCCCCATCAAACACGTCAAAGGGTAATTTCCAGCCCCTGCTGGGGTTCACGACACGCTTGGGCGGGTGCGAAGCAGCAGCCTTTTCGAGTTTTTCAAAGTCCTCGGGAGAAATCTCGAAAACTAGTGGCGATCAGTATTTCCTTCCTAATTTGTACCCAATATGAGTGAAACACACCATCAAAGTTCTCGACGATGCGAGAACGTGTTACACTCTTAGGCAGAACAACCGTCTGAAGACCAGCAGTCAGAGGCTCATCCGAAATGTCGTGATAATACTTACACCACGCTGGACATGCCACGATATTATTACTTGCGCAGGGGTGATACCAAGCTTGCAAGCGATATCTTTTACCTGGGAACACACCAGTGAGGTTTCTAAGATACAGGATAGAGCGAGAATATCGCGTACCTCAGGAACTGCGAGAGTCTCTTTGACTTGTTTGTTGCTACCGAGCGGCGAGTATGCCTCAAGCAAAAGACTATTCTCTTTCGACCACTGAGTAACATCATGAGAATGATAGTCTGGAAATGGCGCATATATGCTACAAAACCAACCTTAAGGAGCTCAGGTTGAGGGTTCCAGAAATTAAGCTCGACCTGGTTGACAGCTGGTTGATACTTCAAGGAGTTGGATGTCAAATTCTGAATTCTGCGAAACAGATGAGGATATAAGGATGCTAAAAACGAAGAGATGTGTCGACAAACCGTCGGACGTTGAAGCTGGGTAAACACACATCGAGCGGACATTCACAAGATAACAAGTGTGGTGCTCACTTGCTAATACCGATGTTTCTGATCTTGCCTTTATCAACCAGTTCCTCGAGCTTCTGCCAAGTCGGATAGGGATCCACAGTGAGGTCCTCATCCAAAATGTTGTTTCCATCCTTCTTGAATGCGATGGGCCTAATCGATCTAGCGTCACAAGTCATAGCGGATAACAGACACTGAAATACCAATGGATCAAGTACAAGTCAAGATAATCAGTGCCGAGCTTGGAGAGTGAGTCGTCTAGGACAGGTTCGATGTCCTCGGGGGCATGGAAATTGTTCCATAACTAATAGACGAGATCAAATCAATACACCCGACATTCAGATGGAAAGGTAACTTGCCTTAGACGTTAGCCAGATTTCTTCGCGTGGTACGTCGCTCTCCCCCAGAGCTTTCCCTACTTCGGCCTCATTCTGGACAAATTATGAGGGCTTATCTCCAAGCTTTGCATGAAAGGGGGTATGTACCCTATAAACCCACGCTCCGTCGATATGTCGATAACCAGCCCTCAGCGCCGTCTGTAGTCCTTAGCATCGTCTGAGAAATGTATAAATCGGCATACCTTGACAGCATCGCCGACCTCGCCTGTTCCGGCCTGCCAAACGCCTATGTGAATAAAGTGAGTTCATGCGATCGGCATATGATGAACCCCTCTCCTACCGAGAGCGACAGTGGGGATTTTATCTCCAGATGGTAACGTATAGTGAGATGGGAGCCTCGCCAAGTTGCTCTGGTTCCTTCGTGGGCCATAGCACGTTATCCAGAAACCTCTGGAGCGTGCGACCCGAGCCGCAGAGAACGAAGCATACATAAGGGCGGCGAAGGAAAGAAAGTAGAGAATAAGCCTCTTCTTTCCAAGACGTTTTGTGCGGTGAATAAACTGTCCTTCGTCGTCGTCTCCGTCAACGGTAGAAAGTGGTTCGTAAAGTGGTGGGAAGGCCATTACTCAGGCGTTTGGGCAACTTCGGCAACCGTTAAATAGGGCTTCCTTGATATATTGCACGTGACCTTGCGTCATATTATTATCATCGTAGATGGCCAAATAAATATCATCATCATCATTATCCGGCCCGTGAAACTCCGGTTAGGACCAAACTGCATAAACCGACTGGGACAACGACAACGACGGCCCCGATGATCACCCTTTGAGACCATGCGCCCCGAAAATATCCGACAGTGTTATGCGGCACTCCTGCAGGCGTCCAATAATCCGGCGTTGTGTTGGTTCGGAAGAGTTGCCCATGTACATCCTTCGCGACGGGGGGGCGCGAGACGCTCACTGATTGACCACATTGTAGCAACGACGCCTCCGCAACCCGCAAACAACACTCCTGCGGCATGTGGACGGCCGCGTCCAAGAGAGTCTTATCACCCGTCGCCGTCTGACATGCGGAGAGAAAGACACCTTCGAGATCACTCAGCAAGATCTCCGCCCTGCTTGAAGCGGCTTGACAACTGACAGGATTCCTCGTGTGCTGCGCCTGGTGTAGAATTCAGCTCCACAGATGATCGGCCGACTTGACGTCCAGTATGCTGTTGTGCTGTTAGATCGGTCAGTTGGCAAACTTGAAGAAAGATATGGATAGGGTATTACCTGCTACATAAACATTCCACTTGTTTTCGCATTCTGATGTTGAAGTAGGGGGGGAAGCAAGGTACAGCGAGAGACCCGTTTGGGATTGCCTTGAAAGTACCCGATTCTACGGCAAAGGATGTTGCATCAGTGCGTCACCCCTAGCCTCGAAGTTGCGGCACGATGTAACAGGGTGTATTGGTACCTATTCTCGTACGCACTTCAGACATGATTTCCGCAAGTGAAGCAGGGTCTAGACCTTGAATAAATGGATTAAGGGGTGTAAAGATGACACGGAAGTAATGAACGTCGACAGATGAGATTAGCCGATGTCGGTCTTAATCGTGCACCAACATGAGCTTACCCAATCGCCAAAAGCCAGCCACAGACCCCCTACTCACGGCGAGTTGATAACAGTCCTCTACCACACTCACATCATTTTGTATGTCCTGTCTAGCAAGGGGCGCAGTCCTCTCCATGGGACACTAAACAATGATCTAAAAAAACACGAGCTTACGCTTAGCGTGCACTTGAGTTATCTGCGCAGTAATCCCGTTTTAATTACCGTACTGGACACGATTCGGCGGCGGGAAAGTGTCATGGCCTCGCCAGCGGATTGTCCTCGTTGGTAGAATTCCCTCACCACCGTGGTCGTGTTGTTAAGAACATGGAGAAGGAATGATAACTCTCACCAATTGGAGGTACAATGGTGTTCCTGATGCACTGATGCACCAGCAGGCTGACCTCGTTTGGAAACGACGTTCTCGCAGTAAAGGTCACCCAAGGTAAAACCCGGTTGCTGACCCAGGCCCCGTTCAACAGTGACAGCAGTCTGCCATTCGTTACATGTCTCTGGTCAAACGCCGTCTGTCTGTCTGTCGATCGTCGAGCGAGTTCGGTCAGTTTATGTAAAACGTTTTGCTGTGGTGGTCAGGACCAGGTTTAATTTTACGGCACAGTACAAGTCGCAACAGCGCGGTTCAACTGTTGTCATGTCTGACTTGATCTCCACACCATCTCAAACGCAGAGCATAGTCTCGAACGAGGCTTTCGAATCGCTCATAGATCTCCTTACATCCGATGGCATTGACGAAAACCCATCAGGATGCAGTGCCCGCACGCAGCCGAACGTGGCGTTGAGAGATTCATCGGGAAAACTGGATTTTGATAGGATTCGTCGGTTTTTAACAGCACAGAACGAGAGTCATCGAGTTTCTACCCCCTCGGGACCTCTTGGCGAACTGAAAAATCGCATACAGTCCCCAACTGTGCACAACGAGGACGGGGACAGTGATGATGAGCCCCACTCACACCGAAGCACATCCTCAACGATCCCTTCCCGTTCCACTTCCATGTCCCCAAAGCTGGTTGAACGCCCAGTTACTTATCATAGACGTAGCTCAACGTTCGGAAATCAACCATGGGCGGCAATCCATGAGAACGCGGTAGCAGCCAAAGTAGTACACGGTTCTCGTCGCTTTTGGAATTAGGTACTGACAGCGCTTCACAGGAGGACGTGTTGCATCAACCCCTTTCGTTTGATGAATTGAGCACGGCGCTTGCGAGTGCTCACGAGGAAGTGGCGAATCTTCGTCGACGGTACGATGAACTTCAGGCTTTGGTTTCCAAGCGCTTGGGAGCCGAAATACGAGATCAGGTCAAACTCTCCCCAGGTGCTGTGAGTACTGAGAAGGTTGAACCTGACACGGACAATGGACGCGTTGAAACACGAGATGTGGGTTCCCAAGCACAACCAAGAGTTGTTGTGCCTCCGGCCCCTCTACCCTCAGATGTGCCCACCGAAATTGCCAGCCTCTCTGAGAATGAGGCGAAGATAGTATTGAACGTGAGTGGCCTAAGTTCTTGTGTAACTGGTGGCTGAGCCATGTCTGATGACTAGGTCCTTGCACGTTCATTGAATCTCTCACTAAGTACCATGCGCTCAATGACTAGCCCCTCGACTTCTGCTGCGCACACGCCGCCGCAACAGGGTTTATTCTCCCCAAATCCGACCCGACAACATGATTTAGCCTCCATCACTCGCGTAATCAAGTTCCTTAGCACAGTGGACGAGCTTGTCTGGCGGCGGGCCTCGGGTCCGTCTGGACCACGTACATTACTGCCGGTGTTTTCCGAGGAGAATTTTGTTGCGCTCGTCGCTCGTCTTGAGCTATGGGAACGGGCGGTCCGGCGATCATCAAGAATTTGAAGACTGGTTCAATGACGTGATTCAAGGCAAGCCTGTCCGCTGGACAAGACCATCATTCCTGCAGAACGCAACAGTTACATTTGCACAAAACTTGACGCTTTGCGTTGTCACTTTCATGCTCGATCCTCGTCCACCTCATCATCCGGGAGGACGATTTATGATACCCCACACCCAAGTCTCGTGCTGTGTATACCGTTGCTTTCACTTGTTGATCTAGATTCATAAATGTACTCGTGACTCTTTCATTATCTGTCACTAGGATAGGATGTTGGTTTGTCTATACTCATCGTTGTGGGCTGACGCGAAAACTGCCGGGGAAATGATAGAACGGCAATTGACAAAATGTACTCAATATATATATCTTTGCACCCGCGTTGACTTTCCCTCGCTGGATGGATTTCACTGCGTTGTGTACACGTCTGTAGTAACCAGTTAGGGTGTGTTCCAAATCTGGTAAGCCGAGTTGTAGTGTTACTTGACTGACGACGAGCAGGTCGTATGCAGGCAACCGTCCAGAGACGCTCCTCGACGTTTACTGCAGCGGCATCCCTACCACTGCAGTCCTTCGCAGGTGATTTCTTTTCGGATTCACGCCTTCATGGGTACCAGGGACCAAGTCGGAACGTGCGCCTACCTCGTGTGACCACCAGCGGAGGTGGCACGGTGGCCAAAAGCGAAGACAGTGCGAGGTGTGTGGTCGCCGGAAGGGAATGTTCGTCCAACTACTCATTTTTTCATTCGGTGTCTTCTGACGACGGTATCGAACAGCCCTGCGCATCCTTCGTTTGTCGGATCCGGAAGACACTGCCCCCACGGAGCAAAAGTCGAGCGTTGGACATGGTGGACATCGCGTTGAGTTGTCCAAGAACCTCTGGGATGGAAGCGGACTCAAGATTGAAAGCGCAAGCACCGATGTTGCGTGGTGTAGCGGCAGTTCGTAATTCCTTTGCTGCGCAATCCGCTTCGAGGATTGAGGTCACCAGTAGATTATAGCAACAAGATACTGACAAGCGCTAGAAACGGCGATCTCATTATGTGGGATTTGGACAAGCCTGGCAGTACGAAGTACGGTAGGTGTCTTTGACTGTCTGCTTTCATGACTGACGTGCCCATAGAAAGAAAGACAAAGAATCACATTCGTTCTATTCACAAGCTGTCCTGCTCGTCCATAGTCCCCTACTATTGCATTACTGGTTCTGCGGACGGCGACATGCGCATCTGGGTACGTTTTGCTTCCCCTTTTGTCTTTGTGTTGTACTGATGTCATGTAGGATCTACGGGACATGTCGCGTTCAGTGATGAAGATCCATCACCCCACTTCCGTCCGGTCCCTCGTTTTCTCGCCCTCCCTTTCACATCCGTTGCAAGCGGTCGTTGGTCTTGACAATGGTTCCATATACCGCTGGGACTTGCAAATGGGCCAGCGTGGTCAGCTAGACCGGTTGCCCATGGCGCATACAGGCTCCATCCTGTCATTGGATTGGTGCAGCACCTCTGTCACGCGCAAGGGTGCGGACAACGTTCCTACACAGATGGAACAGAGTTGGATTGTCAGTGGTGGGCTCGATCATACAGTAAAGGTGTGTCGCTTCAACCTCGCCACCACCGTGGCTGATTGTGCGAAGATGTGGGATCTCTCGGGATCAAGCACCTCATCACACATCGTCAACAAACCGACGTATGTACTTCACCCTTCATATCCAGTCAGACGTGTTCTTTGGCGGCCTGAATATCCCTGCGAATTGGCACTAGTTTCAAACGCAGAGTTCAGTGGGGGTGGGGGTGGGGGTGCAGATCTCTTGGCGAGCCCTCGGATGCAGAACGCCACACCCGCCTTTCTTTCTGCGGCTGCTCCAGTATCCGATTTGAAAGACGCAGAGAGAAAGCCTGGCTTGGTAGGCGAGACGGTCGAGATATGGGACGTGCGTCGCGGGTGGATCGCCAAGTGGACCGTCGATACCAGCGTTTCCGATGGTGCGGTGACTGGTACACGTTCATCCTTGTTTTTGGCGTCGGGCCTATGCTCAACCATGTTCAGATACCGTTTTCCGTGACTCTCATGCACTTTTGGTTCAGCATGCGTCTGGGACCTTTGCCCAGATCGACCTGAGACACTCACATCGACCCATCGATGCAGTACCGAGGGTTGCATTGTCTTGGAATGCTGCTGGTGGTTCAGAGGGTGCGTTAGCGTTCGTTGTGGATAAACGTGAGCAGTGGGAAGTCCCTTATGATGATGTGTGAGTGCTCTTTGTTCTCTTTCCGTGCGCTACTCATGGGTTTCTGTCGATAGCCACCCAGATCGGCGCTCGTTGCTCGCCGACCGGAAGTGGAGGTTGAAGGCATTGGGCGGCAAGAGCCGTGTTCCAGGTTTACAGAATTTGGGAATGTATGTTCACGTACCCCCCTCTGAACACGCAGGGCCGGATATATTTGTGAGACTTGCCAAGGGTTATGTTGTTCCTGGGAAGCCAACAACGAAGAAAGAAGTATGTGCTTTGAACGCAGAGGTGAGTGCACGTCTTATGAATCTTAGATCGTTTTCCATATACACCGGGGAACTTATATTTTGTCTTGTTAGGTTGCTATTCAAGCTGGGAACATACACGCTGCTCAGGCGTGGATGTTGTTGGGATCACTTTTAACGGACATCGTCCCAGAGTCGGTTACCGCTTCGCTACCAGCCTCAAACGAGGTGGACTCACCGTATCCGCTCACTCACTCGGTTTCAGCGCCGAGTGCTCTGCCTTTGGATGAGGGCATGAATCTGCATAGCACTGGGCCAGTGTCCAAACCGGCCTCTTACCGTGCCATGTCGGCCGATTCTGTTGCCCAACCCGTCGCATCACCCCTTCATTCGCCATCTCAATCACGTATCGGTCACCATCACAGTCATGTACAGACACCACGTTCTGCATCGGTCAATGGTGCCAGTTCTGTCGTGCCTGCATCGAACGAGGATCGTAAGCATTTCCGACATCGTCCCGAGGCCCAACTACCTCCACTCACCAAGCCGCCCCCCAACTCGCGTAATCTGACGCCGGTGTCGTCGGCGTCGTCATCACCACGTCATGTCCCTATCGCACTTCCTTCCACACCGGCTCTCCCACCCACGACGATGATGACGCCAGCGACGGTCACGCCGAGACGGCCCCCTATACTCGTCTCGACTACTTTATCGCTGCATTCACACGCTCGCCGGCCCTCGGTCTATGGCCGAGTGACGAACGCACACAGCGAGAGCCCGAGCGCAGCAAGCGTGAGCGACAAAAGTCTCCGGCACGTCGGCGAAGGTGCGCTCGATGACTCGGACTCGTCGGACGGTGCGACGAGCGAGAGCATCGTGGACAGTCACGCGAGCGAGATCGAACACGTCGAGTTGGCGCCCATGCTGCCCAAGGCGAACGTAGCCAAGGCGAGGAGTATGAGCGCCGCGCGGGCGGGGCCTGCCCATCCCAGTCCGTTATCGCAACTCGCCGGTCAGCAGCAGTGGACAGAGGAGGAGGAGGAGCCAAGCCCGGGACCGAGCAAACGCCACATCGAAGATGACGACGGGAGTCCTTCCCCAGTGTCCTCCGATACGGACGGCGAACGAAGCGACGACTCAAAGGGGGAGGTCCGACATCGTACGTCGACGATGAAATCGAGGTCGATGACGCGATCGAGGTCGCGAAAGAATTCGGGTACGAACGCGAGGCAATGGAAAATTCGGAGTAGGAGTTCAACAATGGCGTCGCTCGCTGCGCCGTTGGTGTCGCCTGCACGGTCGTCGCCCAGCGGGCCACTGACGGACTCTGCGAAGCATTCTCGTGGTGTGATCGGGAGGAGGGGGAGTCAAAGTAGCGTTGAAACGGTCATTGCTGCATCAATTCGTGAGCAGGAAAGCGAGGCGGGGGCGGCGGATTCGAGCCAGGATCTTGCGGGTGCCGGAGCCCAGGAGCCTGCAAGCTGGGCGGAGATGAGCCATCGGCAAAAGGTGACGGTTGTGGGAGAGGAAAGTCAACTACAGGAAGCAGGTTGGCGTGCGCTGCGAGAGGCTCTAGAAGAGTATGCAGACGAGGTTGGTCCTCCGCTTTACCTGGAAGGAGAACAGAGTATTGAAGTGATATCACCATCAGGGCGACATCCAGATGTGTGCAATGCTCGCGCTAGTGGCTCCTGAGGAGCTCAAGCTGGAGTTCGGTCGGACGATCCAGTTCGTCGAGGCTTATGTCGGTGAGTGGGTGCAATCTGAATCATACCGTTCAACGATATCTGAGTCGTTTACGCAAAAGACATGCTGGTACGATATCGACTTCACACCTGTGCAGCATACCTACGCAAGTATTCTGGGGTGGAAGAAGTGCAAATGACGACTAGAGTATGTCCCTCAATCCAATGTATGATCCATCCTATCTCACAGCTGGCGAATAGCTCGAGACCGTCATTTACACTGTATGCCGGAAGTGCCGGAAGCCCGTGGTCGCCGTTCGTTCGAGAAACCCATTCGTGAAAGCGACCCACGCGATATGTGCCACATGCAAGGAAACCGTGGTGAGGTGTTCGATATGGTACGTGGTTTGATGTGGTCCAGCAGGCCGGTGAGCTGATTTGTGATTGAACTTATAGTCATCTTCCCGTCCGCACCCTCCTCTTTCAATGTTCGGTCTGTTCGCACGGCGGTCATCAAGATTGTTACAGACGGTACTACATGGAACGTCCGATGGTTGAGCTTCCGGTGCCTTCGCTCATGCGGGGACGACAACTGCAGAGGGAACATGCTGGTGGGAACGAAGCAGAGGCAGGACGGGGAGTGAGAGATGGAGCGGGAGAAAGGGGTATGACGGGGCATCCTTGTGCAGCTGGATGTGGACATGTTTGCTGGGTTGCTGTTGGTCAGAGGAGTGACGATCAGATGTAGGATGTCCACGGATAGTTCGTGTCGAATAGAATCGTATTTCACGCGCGCCGGCATATAGAATTGTAGCCTGGTAGGTAGTGGCATTCATTCCGGATACTACGCGCAGCGTCTCTCAGTCGACCCAACTCCTCGGGTCCTTGAGTATTTTCACTAATTCCACTTCTTTCGTATCTTGGTCCTCGGCCCCGAGTTCGCTACAATATTCCCATCTCGCTTCCGGCGGCAATCCCATCAAGACGTTCTCAACTTTCACCCCAGGTGTAGCAAGCCCAAATTTGGTTCCCCTGTCGACGACGAGGTTGAACTCCACGGCGCGACCACGTCTGAGAAGCTGCCATCGTCTCTCGGAAGGCACGAGCGACGCGTCCATCCGCCTCTCCAGGATGCCTATAAAAGACGGAAGAAAACTATCCCCGAGAGATGCGACGAGCGTAAACAAGGCTTTCTGAGTGCTCAAACGAGTGACGGTCTCCTCCGACACGCCTCGGGGTTGCGCGTGGAGCAATGCACGCATCGCATCGGAATCCATGTCATCGAACCGGACGCCGCCGATCCCACGGTGCTCGCGCCTATGAGGGATGAAGAGATAGTCGTCACAGGATGTTTTGAATGGGGGATAGACGGACACGGAGGTGTCACTCCACGCGTCGCAAGCGGATTTGAGGGTGGTGTGAAAGTGACGAAAGTCGGGCTCGTTGACGTAGAAGGGTGTCAAGTCGGTGATGACGCCGAACCACCATGCGAGGACGGCAGGTTCTGGGTCGGGATTGTCATTGTCGCCGGACGTGGTTGGGTCGTGCGGACGGGGCTGAGGGAGGGGCGCGTCGAGGACTTCAAAGTAGCGGTAGTTGGCATGAACGCCCGGGACGCGTGGGTGGCGTGGGTGGATAACGAGACTGAGACCGGCTGCGAAAAAGGGGAGGCTCTTGTCGATGTCTTTAAGGGCTGCGTGAGCTGTGCTCATCTGCTTGATGGCAGCGGGTGGGAGAATGCCGTTTATGGTCGAGACGTTGACGCCGGCTTTTTCGATAGGATGATCATCTGCTCATTGTGTGGGTGCATGACGGGACGAGCGATGGCATCGGATGGCAGAAGGGAAGGAGTGGGACGTACCGCTGTCGATAGATGTGCTATCTAGGGACGGGAATGTGCAGGAGAGACCACCTCCACCCTCGTCCCGGCTCCACGACTCACGTCTAAACTTTTGGCCTGACCCATATGCTTCGAGCTTGGTCACGATGGTCTCTTGCAGCATGGTGATGTGGTCGGCCATGCGCTCGCGCATGGGCTTGGCGACAGAGGTGGCCAGCAATGTCACCATCGGGGTCCTTGCTCGAGTTGTCCGCCAGGCCAGATCTAGTCTTCGACGCCAATTTCGGTTATGGCTTTCAATTCGGTTCGGTTTACAAGACGAGCTCACAAAGTCTGGCTTCAATTATAGCGACCAGACTTACCAGCGTGCAACAGGCCCATTTGAGAAGATGGTATGAGGCGGACCAATGATGAGGAATGATTCCACGAGTAAAACTAGTAAAAAAATTGTAAGTACAGAGTCCGAGGTTGACATTTGCGTAAGTTCCCAGAGTGCAAAGTTCTCCTCCGACACTATCGACCACACCCAAGGAATGGACCCCGATTCGCCATGGGAAGAAAATCCTCACAGTGATCATGTCCCAGAGGCTGAATGGACCAAGATCACTTCTGAATTCACCAACGTAGGCTGCAATCCTATCTTGCTGCGCACCTGCTCATTTCTTATCTTAGTCTGGGTACCGAGAGGGCATCATTGCAGGAAAAGAAGCGTGTTTGCAAGCAGGATTTGACGCAGGTTTCGCCAACGTGGGCGTACCTCTCGGTCGAGAGATTGGCAACCTCCGTGGGGCAGCAGCCGCGATCAAATCTCTCTTGAACTCTCAGAATCCAGACCCACTGGAGTTCGAAGAACTTCGTAGCGTATCTTCTATTCTCTCAAATATACGGTTCTCCGACATCGCACCCCGTGACCTTGAAGCTGAACAACATGCTAAGGAGCACCTTGGTTTTGACGATCCAGCGATGGTCGAAAGCACAGAGTCGGGGACAGCGACAGCGCCAGAGGAAAAACGGACGGTAGAACAAGTCGCCAAGCTGAAAGAGAGACTGGTTTTACTCAGCGGAAAGCTCGGGTTGCCTGTCATGGTTTGAGATATTGGGCTACCCATTGGTACGATCATCCCACAATCCAAATACGCTTCTTACAGCTGCCCCAGCGGAGTTTATGCTACCGAACGACATGAGTACCATGCGTACGTATCATATCCAATTTTCCGACTTTGTGCATACTCTTTGTGCTCCGCATGGTTTATTCACGATTGCCGCTCCGACGGGTATGCCGGGCGTATCTCGTGTTCTCCACGGTTTCGCGCAAGTGCGGTCTCGTGATTTATATCAGCCGAAAGCTTGTCGGAGGCGACGCCATTTATGGAGTGTGATTCATCATTGGAACGTGGCAGCAACTTTGTGGTTGATAGGTACGGACCCATATCTGTCTTCATTATTTAGTGTTGCTCACTTATCGCGGTCCAACCACGCTACCCGTGGCATGAAGTCATAATAAGATTCCAGTTTTTCAAGAAAGCTCACCGAGATGCCCTGTGTCTCCGCTCGTGTTAGTCTCAATATAGCCCATCTCTTGAGCGTACCGATTTCTTCGTCATCTGATCTCGCAGCGCCTTGCCGAATGATCCCGATGAAGGAACGCTCTGCACTCCGTCGTCACACCCACACCCGTCTCAACATATGGTAACAGTATCTTCTTTTGACACTGACTGTCTGCTCCGGAGCATTGTCGCGTTGTCGTTGACTAATCGGTATCCCCAGCTACCCAGTGACCTGCTTCCAGGACCGCATTGCCTTGATGTATTCACCTTGCCAGCATCGTCTCAACCTAATTTTTGAGGTGATCTTGTGGGATCTTCACATCGTTCCTGCTTCCCATGAGGTGGGCGGACCGATATCAGCTCAGGCCGTGGTATTTAATGCCCTGCGACGAGCAACTACTCTTGCAGCTCGTTGGTGCTCTCATCTTGCTCTTCTTTCGGCGCCATGGTCTCCCTTCGCCTTGGTGTGACCGCATCTGTGGTTTTCTTTTCCTTGTTTGCATCGCTCCATGCCGTTCCATTGGCAGAAAAGCTTAGACGTCTCAGTCCTTTTGCTCGTGATTTCTTAAAGAGGTCTACACCAGCTGCGCCTCACTTTGTAGCCTACAATGACGCGTGGCTCAACCCGTTTCCCAGCGCATCAGCCCTCCAGGTAAGCGAGGAGCTCACTTTCCCCCGTCGACTTTCCTAATCGCCGACGTTCACACACTCAAGGGATTCAACGTTTTGCAAGTGTTCATCGGGTAGCGTTTTGTTGCGTGACTGACAGATCTCTAGTGCCATCACCTTTTTGTTGGCCACGGGTACCGTCGATCAGGCCCAGAACTGGCAGGCACTGACGGCCAGCCAACGTGCCTCCTACATATCAGAGTATAACGCCGCTGGAATCTCGCTGATCGTCTCTGCCTTTGGGTCCACCGAGACACCGACGTCGTCTGGTTACAATGCCGTAACCACGGCGAACACCATGGCTTCCTGGGTGATCACATACGGGGTTCAGGGTATTGATATCGACTATGAGGTGCTTCCTGAACCTCTTTTTTTCCCTCGACGATGTGACAGTAACTCACGAGGAACGTTGTGGATTAGGACTTTACTGCGTTCAACAGTGGGGGCGGCTCCGCGGAAACGTGGCTCATTAGCTTTACCCAGCAGCTTCGCACGCAGCTTCCCCAGGGACAGTATATTCTGACTCATGCCCGTGAGTGGTTCGTCGTTGTATCTAGTTTGATGAGGTCTGACGTGTACTTCGTAGCCGTCGCACCATGGTGAGTGCCCACTGCCGGATTGGCCAAATGATTTGTGGTGAACTGAATCGAATCGAATCAAGGTTCTCCCCCACTATGTGGGTCGGAGGAGGATACCTCGCGATCGATAAGAGCGTAGGATCGTTGATTGACTGGGTGAGTAAACGTACGTTCCATAGCATGTACATCTGACCGATCGCTTGTGAAGTACAATGTCCAAGTACGTTCGATGCTTCGTTTCATGGACGATCTGATCCACTCATTGATCGAATAACAACAACTCAGTTCTACAATCGTGAGCGATCGAGTTACAGGATGCTGAACTTGACATACTGAAAACCTCTTCCACTCGGTCAACAGAAGGAGCCACGGAGTACACCACATGCGCTGGCCTCTTGACGGCCTCTTCGTCGGCCTGGCCCCAAACTGCCCTCTTCCAGATCGCCGCCAGCGGCGTTTCTCTCAACAAGCTCGTGATCGGAAAACCAGGCACGACTTCGGACGCGAGCAACGGATACATCGACCCCTCGACGCTCGCGACGTGTGTCTCCCAGGCTGCTGCGCAGGCATGGGGTAAGTCCCTCAATCCCCTTTCATCTCGTGAGAGCCGCAAACTCACAGCGGCGACGTGTTCAGATGCCGGCGTGATGGTGTGGCAGGTACGTTCATGTCGTTGCTTGCATGTCTTGTTCTCGAGACGAGTTTTTTTGGATTTCGGTGCATGTGTAGTATCCTCATGTGACGTCGGCGTGGATTACGACCGTCCGAGGGAATACGTGGCCCGTCTCTGGTTCCCCGGCGCCGACGACGACGACGACGACGACCACAACGACGACCACGCCAGGAAGCGCGACAATCACTACATCGACAGCATCGCCCACGACCACTTCAACCTCGGGGAGCTGTGCTGGTGTCTCCGCATGGGTGAACAACGTCGCTGTAAGTCACCAAATTACATGCCACCGTCGTCCGTGCTCAGCTCCGGATCTTTTTCATCATATATAGTACGTCAGCGGGAACGAAGTCACTTACAAGTGAGTAAACATGTCCATGTCCCCATATTTCAGCGCCAGGGCAGGATGGGTTGGAAGGTATGCTGATGCGACCTTGTCATTCCCAGTGGGGATCTCTGGACTGCGAACCAGTGGAACCAGGCTGAGGTACCAGGAGGTAAGCCGCGTTTAGCTTCTGTTCTCGTGGGGCTACGGTGATCCTCATGTATGCGTGTGCTTTCACACCCAAGGTTCCTCCGGTGCCTGGACGTATGACCTTGTATGTTAGAAGATACCGAATACGGCCCTCGCTTTACCGTTTGAAAGTCGGGTCCGATGGATGCGTGAATGAAGAAGATTGTTGGTATACGATTAGTGATGGATTCACGTCATTTTGATGTTATTATGCTGTATTATGTATGTTGTGACGAGTGTACGTTATCCGCGATTGTATGATTCGGGAAAAACCTATTGTGCTTGTCAAGGTAGGCATCGAAGATGGGGGGCTAATGCGTTGTACTCTGAGTTTCAATAATGCCTAGATGAAGAGCATCTAGATCGTTCTGTCCTTCCGAGGATCAATGTGCCTAGAGTGAATGAAGATAAGCTATGCAGGGACAATGCTGCCAGCCGACGCCAGGTCAGTACGACGATGCTTGCCTACTAGCATCAGTGAAACGGTTATTGGTCGGAACCAACGGCCAGCAGTCTGTAGCACTCGGCTACACTCGGTTAGCATCGGAAACCAGCAACTGTTTTACTGATGTAGTCGACCCACCCCATCTACTCGTTTACTGGCATTTCCATACGTTTCATTCTCCGAGTCGGTATGCAACACCGTCATGTCCAACGAAAGCGGACAAGTCCATAAAGGTCGTTCTATCCGGTTTAAACTGGGACTTTAAAGATCAAGCCCACGATGGTTCCATGGTCATTGGATACGTGCGGCCGATTTGACATATCGAATGGCAGATAGCAGAGCCGTTGACGTTTTGGATGAATAGTGGAGAGCGTTATGATTCTCCGAGATGGCATCACAGGACGGTCATCCTATTTGTTTTCTGATCATCTGATTCTGGATCTGGTGTTGTGAGCGTGACACGTGCGATGGTCGTCCGTATAGGTGGGATATGCTCTTTGACGATGGTGATGGTGAGCGTCACTGTCCGTGTGGCATCGTCTGAAGCGCTCGTTTATCCTATGCAGCAGTCGGAGAACGACGAGACCCGGACGGAACTAGCGAGATATCACAGGGGTATCGTGGCATCACGTCGCCTAAACGGAAACCCCATCTGGATGTCCAGCTAGAGGTGGTGTGCACGCTAGATATGATCGTGTTCACGTACATTTATATATCGAGAAGATTCATACTCGGGGAGAGAGCGGAAAAGAGGAGGAGACCACGAGAGGTTAGATGCTGCGCTGGATGTCGTGCTGGTACCGCACGCCAAACAGACAACAGCACCCAAGTAGGGCTTTTTTGTTGCTCCGGGCTGCGAAACTTTAAACAACGCACGTAACGTGGCCATGTGGTGTACAATGCAGGTCGTGTGACCTGAAATTTTGGATCTTCGGCAGGTCTTTTCTTTCTGCGGCTCGCACTGCCCCGGTAACGCGTGTGAGCACCGTGGAGTCGATGGCCATCACGCCGTGAGCCTGGATAAGGATTGGACCATAAAAGACACACTCGGGCGATGTACTTTCAAGTAAATACTGACAAACACCCCCCTGTCAAGTACTACTGGGGCCAACGAGCCCTCCTGACCACCAAAATGTCTTCCAATCGAGCAAAAATAGCGGATATTGTCAACCCAGGCATACTCTCGCGCGTCCAGACAATCTTTGCTGTCTTGGGTGGTGCCTATGTCCTCGTTGTGCTGCTCCTGATGGTCCCATTCATTCAGTCCCAGTGAGCAGGATCGACAATTTTGTCCCAGATCAACTAGATAGCTCACGCTGGAGTCGTGGTCGAAAGTATCATTTATATGAATGCATTGAAATTGCCATGGAGTGCACGCTTCGATGCACCCCAACGATACGGCTTGGCGCGTACGTCGTTGATCGCGATTTGGATGGCAGCCTGCTGACTCGACGCATGCGCAGCCGGAAAGACCTTCAACTTCAATATCAATACCCCGGATAACCATACCCTCGGAGCATGGTTCATTCTTTCCGATGACCACTATCACTCATTACCGTTCCCTCCATCGCCCTCTGCTGCGGAGGCGCATCTCGTGGAAGCGCTTCGGTCGCGCCCCACTGTGATATTTTTCCATGGAAATGCTGCCACTCGTGCACTTCCTGTGCGTGTCCAACAATACAGTGCCTTCACGTCAAGGCTCCAAACCAACGTATTAGCCATCGACTACCGTGGGTTCGCTGACAGTCAAGGGTCTCCCAGCGAACGTGGCCTAGCGACAGACGCACGTGCAGCCTTTGACTGGTTGATTTCCAGTGGTGCGCTACCAGAGGATATCCTCATCGTGGGTCACAGCCTGGGCACCGCCGTTGCGTCCTCCCTTGCTGTGTCCCTTTCCGAAGAAACGATCCGATTCAGGGGGCTCGTGTTGATGTCCCCGTTTACGTCCATGCATACCCTCGTGGACACTTACAGTGTATTCGGCCTATTCCCGGTCATGTTCCCGTTGACCATGGTACCCCACGCTGCCAGTGAGTAGTGTATTGGACACAAGCTCGGGAGTTGACCATTTCCAGAACTCTACAAAACATTCCTTCAGCACAGATTCGATACATTATCCATCATTACCGTGAGGCTCTCTCGTCTCTCGCTGTATTGACTTGACCATTGAACGTGTGTTTCAGAGAGTCAAAGTACCGGTGTTGATAGTACACGCAGAAAACGACTGCGATATTTCTCACACGCATTCAGACATTCTCTTTGATGCGCTTATCGATCCTTTCCTGCCCTCCGTAGACCCACTTCCGCGTGAGCCGGGGTCGTGGACGAAGGAGCAGTGGCACACATACCAGACGCAAATCACGACAAAGCGGGAGGCACGCAAAGGATTATTGACCCAGACGGAGATGCCTCATTTTGGTGTCATGGACACGTTCTCGGCGTCCGATGAGACGGTCGTACTTTTAAAGACCTTGACAGGGTCCCATAATGAGATTGGCACTTTGGAGGGTACCCAAGAGGTTATACGAAAGTTGTTTTCGCTGGCTTGATCTCCTTTTGGTTTCTTGATGGATATCACACACGCTAGTGCAGGATCCGGGAGGCTTATTTGCTCCCGCTCACACGTATACCTCTATAGAACATCATTACCACATCTCTGCTTTGTTCGTACAGGAGCACCGAAGCTTGGTTATATGGGAATTGGCAGATTCATCGCAGCAAGGAGGTTGTCAGATTGCACCCGGGCCGTGATGGCACACGCGGTAAAGGTGCACGTGGAGTGTAGCCATTCATTCGTTCGCTTCCCAGCGTAGCTAGTGGCATCGGCCGACGACGAAATTCGTCAGAGCAAGGGTTGATGTCGTTCATTCGCCGACATGGCAATCGCTGTACGGTCGTCTTGTTTGATCGTATCGTGTGTTGATTGGAGAATGGGCGTAAGGAGGCGGTGGCTCGTCCGGAAAGGTCGGATATGAACAAGTCAGGGACGCGTGTGGCGTTTTGTTGCCTAAACAGCAACTCCAGCCAGCTGTGGTGCGTATGTGATCGTTCATTTATATCGACAAGACTCACATGGACTAGGAAACAATGGGGTGGTTGGATGTTCCACTGCATATCGCGCTGGAATATTGCAGGCGAGTAGATCTTCTAGCCAGCGATTCGGCCCTGCGACGCGCCCAATACCGTGACATTGCAGGTCGTACGACATGAAATTGTGGCTCTTATCGGTCGTGTGAGCACTCTGGCATCGTCACACGGGTCTGATTGGACCATAAAAGATGCACTCTGGGGATCTGATGGGCCATGCGTACCAGAAAACTACCCTCTGCTCTACTCGCCCCCGCTATCAACGAGCCCTCTGACCGCCAAATGACCTCCAATCAAAAAAAATCAACGGATGTCGTCAACCCAGGCATACTCTCGCGCGCTCAGACGTTCTTTGTTGTCTTGGGTGGTGTCTACGTCCTCGTTGTGCTGCTCCTGATGGTTCCATTCTTTCAGTCCCAGTGAGCAAGATCGACAATTTTGTATCAGATCAACTAGATAACTCACGCTGGAGTCGTGGTCGAAAGTATCATCTATCTGAACGCGTTTCAGTGGCCATGGAGAGCACGCTTCGATGCACCGGAACGATACGGTTTGGCGCGTACGTCGTTGATCGTGATTTGAATGACAGCCTGCTGACTCGACGCAGCTGGAAAGACCCTCAACTTCAAGATCAATACCCCGGATAACCATACCCTCGGGGCATGGTTCATGCTTTCCGATGACCACTATCACTCATTACCGTTCCCTCCATCGCCCTCTGCTGCGGAGGCGCATCTCTCGGAAGCACTCCGGTCCCACCCCACTGTGATGTTCTTCCATGGAAGCGCCGCTACCCGTGCACTTTCCGTGCGTGTCCAACAATACAATGCCTTCACGTCAAGGCTCCAAACCAACGTACTAGCCATCGACTACCGTGGATTCGCTGACAGTCAAGGGTCCCCTAGCGAGCGTGGCCTAGCGACAGACGCACGGGCTGCCTTTGACTGGTTGATTTCAAACGGTGCACTACCAGAGGATATCCTCATCGTAGGTCACAGCCTGGGCACCGCCGTTGCGTCCTCCCTTGCTGTGTCCCTTTCGGACGAAACGGTCCGATTCAGGGGACTCGTGCTGATGTCCCCATTTACGTCCATGTATACCCTCGTGGATACTTACGGTCTATTCCCGGTCGTGCGTCCGTTGACCATGGTACCCCGCGCTGCTGGTGAGTATGCGTATTGGACACTGGCTCGAGAGTTGACCATCTCCAGAGTTCTACAAGACGTTCCTTCAGCACAGATTCGACACGCTATCCATTATCACGGTGAGGTTCCCCTTCGCCCCCCCTCTCCGTATCGGTTTGACGATTAAACGTGCGTCACAGAGAGTCAGAGTGCCGGTGTTGATAGCGCACGCGGAAAACGACTGGGAGATCTCGCACACGCATTCAGACGCTCTCTTTGATGCGCTTATCGATCCTTTCTTGCCATCTGTAGACCCGCTTCCGCGCGATCTGCGGTCGTGGACGGAGGAGGAGTGGAGTATATACCAGAGGCAGATGGCGACACAACGAGAGGCACGCGAACGATTGGTGACCCGGACGGAGATGCCCCATTTTGGTGTCATGGACACGTTCTCGGCGTCCGACGAGACGGTCGTGCTTTTAAAGACTTTGACTGGGTCCCATGACGAGATCGGGACCTCGCAGGGTACCCAAGAGGTCATACGAAAGTTATTTTTGTCGGCCTGACTCTCTCTCTCTCCCCATACTCGTAGTTGCTCGGGAGGAATATCGACGGATACCACACAGGGTTCGGAAAAATCTGCTTGTTCCTGCACATGTATACTTGTACACAAATATCATTACCACATCTTTACTTTGGGATGTTTCAAAGGGTTCGTACGGGAGCGTTGAATTCAATTTATTTACCCACGAATGCATGCATTTTAGTCTGGATCGACCACGACATGGGAGCCCGAGGGACGCCGTACACAATACTACAAAGCGACGCATCCTTTTCAATATCATCCCCACTTTCTCATCCACGTCCTGCATAAGGTACCCCAGTCGCCCTGGTCAAAGGTACAAAAAGAAAAGAAAAAAAGAGATGGGTCGAACCACATGAACAATCCAACCTCGGAAAAAATAAGAGAAAGGCGGACATACATGATGTTGATATCCAACACCGTGACCGAGTTTGGTAGACTGGCGATGTGCACGATCGTCTGTGCGACGTAGGCCGGATCAAACGTCGGCTCGACGACAACACGTCCGTCGGGCTGTAGTGCGCCGACGGTGTGCTTGGATGCCATACTGGTATGTGCGTTTCCTTGAATAATGCACCGGGATGTGAGATAGGCTTAATAGGCGAGAGGATACATGATGCAGCGGGCGGGCGGGACGTACCAATGTCGATTTGGGACACGGAGATGTCAAATGTGCGTCCTTCGATGGCGCTGGACTTGGTTAGTCCCGACACGGCGTGCTTGGAGCATCCGTACGCCACAGAATGGGGTCGCGGGATGTGCGCAGCGAGCGAGCCGTTGTTGATGATTCTGCCTGTGTCGGAAAACCAATGTGAGTCAAAAAGTGAGATGGTCTGGGGTCTGGGGAGGAGGGGGGATGACACGGCTGACGACGACTTGGAGGAAAGCGTTTGTTTGTTACGCCTCCGTCTCGAGATTGGGATGCCAGAGCCTGAGTTCGAACCGACGAGTGGTTCGTGTGTGGTTTGTGTATCACTTACCTCCCACGGGGGTCTGCGACTTGAAGATCTTAAATGCCTCGCGGGTGCAGAGGAACGATGCGACCAGGTTCACGTCCACGACAGACCTGAAGAGCTCGAGCGGCATTTCCTCGATCGGATGCGGTTTGTCAGATCTCCCCGCATTCTAAGTTCGCAATCCCAAGTCAACCAAGGGAAGGAAGGAAGGAAGGAAGGAAGGAAGGAAAGGGGACGAAAAGACGATTAAATGCCCTTTCGGGGCGAGGCAACATGTACATATCACGACGTACGTTGAATAACAGGTCGAGCCTGCCGAATTGGTCGATCGTTTTCTCAAAGAGACGTTTGATGAATGCTTCGTCGGTGATGTCACCGTCGATGAGGAGACACCTCTCGGGCTCTGCACAGGCCGCTTTCGTCTCTTGTAGCTCAGGCAGACGTCGTGCCGTCAGCGCTAGACACCATCCCGCAGCTGACAACGCAATCGCGGTGTGTCTCCCAATGCCTGTGAGTGATGTGTGATGTTCCGTTCCGCATTCCGTGGTCAGCCAGTCAGCACAGTTCGATGCCGGTTGAACGGAGATACGCAGGAGGAACGTACCAGATGAAGCGCCGGTGATAATCGCTACCTTTCCCGTCGACATTGCACCGAGTTCTCGAGTATTGGAAGCAATCTCGGTCCACGCCATGGTAGGTTTAAACGCACCGCTATGACCAAAGCGACCTCCCACGATACCACGACTGCGGAGGGCCGTCCCCGGATACCTCACGATCCCGGATGACCAGAGGGTGCACATGACCATGATTAAGATAGGCATGAGGTGATCACCAAGCGCGCAGGGACTGAATCAACCATCTGCTAGCTCACTTGGGCACCGGACTCATCCTCATCACCCATTTGGACCAGGCTCCCATGTTCATGCGCTCATCTTGTCATGCTGCATAAGCAAAGGCGCCTGAGCAATCCTACTGATCCCGTGGTCTTTTCCCACCTGGGTTCGGCACCATCGTCTCATTTTTGGTGGGCGAGCGAGAACGTCGGTTCATTATGGAATTTTGGAAGCACGCAATAGGAGTTGAAACAAGCACTCTTGGCAGAAGCAGTCAACCTGATCTAAATATGTTGTGACGCCACTGACAGATCCTAATATTCTCTCGGGGAAAAAGAATGGCAGCATTCATACGTGTCGCCGCTTAAAGCCTACGGTCACGATAGCATAGCCCAGTATCAGTCTGGGAGCGGAAGCCTTGGGTCAGTCCAGGGGCAGCCAGCCTGAGCCACACAGAATGCCACATCCGGTCACCATCTACTCGGCCTCTGTGTGCTTGTTCTCGAAGTTGCTTATCGCCGTAATTTGTCTGACAATGTGGCTCATCACTGAGTAGAAAAAAATGCCTCACAGTAAGGACAATCAAAATGACCGTTCAATCGTTGATTGGTCCCCCGTCCTTTCGACAATTCCAAGAGCGGCATTTTTCTTATGGCGTTGAGGTGCGATGGGTGTGTTAAATAAGAGTGTGACGGTTTCGTTTCATTGAGCGAGGATAACATTGTCAGAGTCTTGGGGTCCAGACCGTACTTGGCCGATCGAGCGTTATTTTATTTTATTTCTAAATCCTATTTCTGTCGTAGCGTATCCAGGGCCCCTCCCCCCGCTCTCCGACCATGCCAATCCACCGTTCCCACCGGTCGTTTTAGATGCACCGGCCGATAAACAAGCTAGGGCGATCACTTGTACAAGGGAATAAGAAGATGGAAAGCAGAGAGACGTTAGAGTGTTCGAGTGTCCGAAGTCGTCTTGAGGAGTGCTGTAAGATGACAGGCGAATCTTGAGGGCTGTCGCAGCCTCTAGAGCTTGTATCCTCGCCCACTTTTCCTATCCCCCTGACTTGTCCTGGATTTGAAACGAATCTTTGAAAGTAGCAGGAAGCACGGGGGGTCTGGATAGCAAACAGCGTATGTACATGGTAGTATGATAGTGAATTACTGCAGTACGACTAGGTTGCAGAGCAGAGCGCGTCGTGTGGCGAGGGGAGAGTAGATACAAAAGATCGTGGTGAATGTGAATGGTAGGAACATAAGTGGGCGAAAGCCGAGGCACTGCCAGAAAGAGCCAGCTGCGAGGGAGGGGGGGTCGTGTGGGACCTGGGAAGGGTAAAGAAGAAGAGTTAGCTGGGACCCCGCCGCGTGCTGAGTCCGAGAAGAAAAGAGACAGCGCCGGTGACCTTGCTAATCTCATGCACGCATGAATGTACCTCGACTGATCACATCAGTGAATGGGGGCTGGTATACAGCATATTTTCCATGTAAGGTACGAGAAACACCCCATGGCACAGCCTGATGTTGTGCAGGGTGCTCCTCCAAGCATAGCCCACAACGTCCACGAAATGATGGAGGTCGAACGACCCCAGCCTCTGCTCCCCCTACTTAAGACAAATAATCAAGCAACTCCACCCATCTGTTTCAAAGATGTTCAAGGCTCTCACTCAACACATACTCGGACTCACTCTATATGATATGATGCGATCATCAAACGACTTTGAAGACGTCAGGACAGCCCTCAATGACCGCACAGATTGGTCAATCGAGTTGGTGAGTACCTCTTGCTCACTTCGTACTTCATCATATCTCATCGTTGCGGGTATCGCTGTACAGTTCCGCAGCTGCTTCACGTACGGGCTATCGTCCACTCCATGAATATCGATTAACAGTACCTTGTAGCATCCATCTCAACAACGGCAGTACTTTCTTCATGTTGTGTACACTGTCCTTCTTGGTTATGGCTGAGAACATACGCATCCATTATGGCCGACTCTCACCTGCGGAGCTCAAGGTATACATCTCGTTCGACGTGGTGATCTCACATCTAACGTGGCCGTCGTGACGTCATCTATCCAGGAACGCGTTGAGCATATCGGTTACGCGACGTTCGCTATTCTCTTTGTCGTGCTTGACATTGGTCTCGTCATCGTTCGCGTCGCCGGACTCGTTGCATTGTCTGGGTCCCCTGCGCTTGCTACGAGTCTTGTCCTCATCAGCATGTCACCGTCAGTCGTCCTCCCGATGCTCACCTACCCTGCGAGACTTCTCAGGTGGAGGAAACCAAACTCTAGTGGAGAAGTCGAGATGGAATCTGGCACTGCGGTTGATGCACCTAGGACCTGAAGCTCGAAGCGTCCTATCTCGTCTGTTGACCGGCCATAGGGTACTAGAAGCATACTCTAATACCACTTCATCTGATGACGCTCTGCCATGTAACTGAGATTGTGACTGTGGGGTAACGGGCCAGGAATGATGAAATCGGCACTAACTGCGGCTGCGGACCAGGTGGGAGAAGGTGCGGCAGAGCCCCAACACCAAGGATTCAGTGGGCAGTTTGAAAGCACAGCCACTGTTTCAATTTTTACTCATAAACTCCCTGGCGCTGCCACGACGAGCAGGCATGTCCAGATACCTAGAGGTAAGTCAAAGTTCAGTTTGATCTCCATCTATGCATCACGATGGCTCAGTGACCTGAAATGGAGGGAGATTGAAGTGAATTGGCGCGATGACACAAAAAGTACGGTAGTAAACAGAAAGAAGTTGTAGACAGAGAGAGGGACCGTGGGGTTGGGTGAAAACCCGGAAACGAGGCCCGAACCTGGATATGCGCCGTGGTCGTTATCACCATTTGTCCGATCCTGAGAGAGGGAGCGGTGTGTGTGTGTGTGACGAGAGACGCTGTCTGCTGAGATACTGACGCTGGACTCGAGCCAGACTTGCAGCGAGGTGGACAGAAAGAAAGACGCTGCGCCACCTCGCTTAACTCATGCGTAGACCTAAATTCTATGCTCGCCTCGTGCCTCAGCTCGCTTAGATTTCGCTGAACAGACGACAGCACGGCCATTACAACGACGGATAAGTACAACCCTTAGGCACCCCAACCCACCGCGACGAACCCATACGATCTGCCTCGTCAGTCCCAATACAGTCAATATGATTCCCAATATCTAGTGCGATATGAATACGATCAGAACGACACCAGCCAGCCGTATCATCTCCTGGATCCCTTCCAGACTCCAGAGACGTAACCCCAAGAAACGCACTCGGCCATTCCGGAGCCTCTGAATGATCACCTCGGTGCAATATACAACCACTGTTATCGTGGCTCTCAAGACTTCCCTTTGGTTCTGTCAACTTCAACTCAAATTCGTGTTGTAAACCTCTTCGCACAAGCTCGTTGTCAAATAAAGCAGCCTGTATCCTGTCAGACGTATTTCCTCAAGATCGGATATTGATAATGACTCGCTGACCGAGCCGAGACGGGCTTCTGAATCACTGGCAGGGTCGCCGTCGTATGTCGTGGTGCAGTCACAGGGGCCCAACGACCAACTTGAAGCTTGACGCTCGATCCATCATATGTACTCTCCGAATGCCATTCTCGCCAGAAATATTGGAACTGCATGGCAGAGTCACCCGATTCATGGACATGTCATTGTCATGTCACGGCATTCAAGATGCCACAGAGCCCGACCGACTCTGTCTCGTCGATCAACGTTTTGCAATGCCGGGCATCATGTTATGCGAACATGACGGCCGTTTACAGCAAGTCTAGAATCAAATGCAAGGCCATCTGCAGTTGCGGAGAAGATGATCGGCCAAGGTTAGCTGTGATATACTTGCGGGAAACTCAACTGTAAGTTCCAACGAGACATCGTACAGCACAAAAAATATACAAAGTTATAAGTATCCAATACTATCCAACTGTTCAAAAGTCCCTTGCAAGTCACGCGACATAACGCGTTGTTTCCTCGAAGACATCCAAGATTTCTCGACAAAGAAGTGTTACAAACATGCTTGGACACGTCGGGTCAATGTCGACTTCACTCGGCCGAGGCCTTGCTGTTCACGATAGATCCGATTGAAAAGAACGAAGAACGAATATCATACATGCACTTCGAACTAACAACTTTAGAGCCCCACAAGTCTTTTACCACTCCGTCCGTACTTTCCAAAACGGTACTTTCCGTCGTTGGACTTGGGATTGGGGTGATACTGGCCGTCGTCAAACTTGTGGTCGGGGTGGTACTGACCATCATCGAAACGCTTCTGACGGGTCTTCCCGGGATGGTACTTGCCGTCGTCAAACTTGGGGTCGGGGTGATACTTCCCGTCATCGAACTTGGAGTCTGGGTGGTACTGACCATCGTCGAAACGCTTCTGATGGGTCTCCCCGGGATGATACTTGCCATCGTCAAATTTGGCATCAGGATGGTACTTGCCGTCGTCAAACTTGGGGTCGGGGTGATACTGACCATCATCGAAACGCTTCTGATGGGTCTCCCCGGGATGATACTTGCCATCGTCAAATTTGGCATCAGGATGGTACTTGCCGTCGTCAAACTTGGGGTCGGGGTGATACTGACCATCATCGAAACGCTTCTGATGGGTCTTCTCAGGGTGATACTTCCCATCGTCGAACTTTGAATCAGGGTGATACTCGCCGTCGTCAAACTTGGGGTCAGGGTGGTACTGACCGTTGTCGTAGCGCTTCCGTTTGTTCCCCCCAAAGGCAACGGCATCAAAAATAGAGGTAGCTGTTGCTACCACATTACCATCAGCCGCGGTGGTTGTAGCGGTCGCTGTTGTTGTGATCGTGGCGGCCGTTGTGCTAGTAGCAGTTGTGGTGCCCGTCGCGGTCACAGTGGTTGTTCCTGTGGCAGTAGCAGTCACGGTTGAGACAACTGTGGTGGTTACTCCAGTAGTTGTGGCCATCGAGGTCGTAGATGTGGTAGTGCCTGTGGCTGTAAGTGATCCCACAATCCCTGTCACAGAACCCGTTGCACCAGATGATGTCGTCGTCGGGCCAGAAGCTGTTCCCGTCGAGGTTGCAGGCGTGGTAGTTCCTGTGGCTGTGATTGAGCCCACGATCCCTGTCACCGAACCCCCTGTACCAGATGATGTCGTCGTCGCTGTAGTGGTTGTTCCAGTCGCAGCCGCGGACGTGGTAGTGGCAGTGGTAGTAGCGGACGAGCCGACCGGACCCGTAACTGTGAACACCACGGTCGAGACAATAACAAAGGGGCCCGACGCCGAGGTCGGGCTGGTGGTTTGAGGAGTGTACTGCCCATTATTATACGTCGTCGTGGGATACCCCGGGTGATACTGGCCGTCGTCGTACGTGGTAGTCGGGTAGCCGGGATGGTACTGGCCATCGTCGACATAGGTAGAGCCAGGAAGGTCGGTCGGCGTCGCACCGGCGCTCCCGGTCTGGGGAGTGTATTGTCCGTTGTTATACGTCGTTGTCTGGTATCCTGGATGGTACTGTCCGTCGTCGTACGTCGTCGTTGGGTATCCCGGATGGTACTGCCCGTCGTCATAGCGAGCCTTGTGGATCCTAGCGCGATGGAAGCGGCGGGCGTGCCTAAAAGTTGACTCGCGCTACAACCTTGCGTGAACAAGGAGACAACACGCCATCAAATTGGACCAACCTCTGCCATCATGCCGTTGGTTGCGGGACGTGCCGCGACGGCAAGACAGAGAGCGAGAAGAAGGCTGAAGCGAGAATTGAGTTGGACCATGATGATAGTAGTGTGGATAACGAATGTGAAGAAGCTAGTGATAGTGATGCTGGAGGAAAGAAGGGGTGGGGGGAGAACGCAGTGGAGGGAGGGATTATATACCCGGGGGCGAGAGACCAATGGCGGATGACAGGGAGGATGATGTAATAGGAATGCCCAAGGAATGCACCTAGGCTGATCGGTAATGCTCCACGCCATACAGACCTTTGGAATGCCGTTGGCACACAGCTCAAAGTGTACCACGGTTACCAACAATTTTCGGATCCTCGGCTACGTGCTTTCGCACCCATCCCTTCAATCTGGAATTGTACAACTGGTGAGGGCACACGGTCGACGATCAGTTCCCGAAATTGTTGGAAGAATGAATAATGCACCTGACAGGCAGTTAAATAAATCATTTTTCCGTCCCATGCTATGTCTTCTTGCGTGACCTTGAGCGGCACCAACAGTTAGCACCATTATTATCCTGATGTCGTCTAGACCTATCCAGAAAACCGCCCTCGAGTCGAAAAGTGAATACACAGTCTGCAAGCTTCCATTAAAGCGAACTGGTCCAAAGTCAAGCCATAGAAGGCGAAAGATCGTCGAGGCTAAACACAGGCCGTTCGTGCGTGGACTGTAAGTCAAATAACACCGAATGAGCATTTTCCAGTGTTATATTTGAATTTTTACCGAACCGTAGTCATTCCCGCTTGATTTGATGCGTCGACGGGCCATATGGATTCTCGCCACCAAAG